>JARHVA010003083.1:0-107500 GCA_037957365.1 Torreya grandis
GAAACTTGGTATCTCTAAGTTCTTTTATAGCTTTTGAGAATAGTTACCAAAGAGGGAGAATGAGTGGTTTCAAAAGTTGCAATATATATGACCTTTTGTCATTAATGTCCAAGGAGGATAAAGTTCAAGAAAGGAGATTAACCAGATTAGGGGATATGAGAGTGATTCATATTAAAGAATGATTTTCCATCAATGACAAAGGGGGAGTTTGTTTAGAAGTGTTGGCATTAATGTTAAGGTTAATGTCATTGATGTTAAGATGCATCTAATGAAGATACATGGTGAGTAGTCTTTGAGGTATGAGATTGTGTGCTTTATGAAAAAGAATACATTTGAAGGTAAGAGAGAATTTTAAGGCAACCTAATGTTTCTTCTAAATATTTGATGTCAAGGTCCAAGTCAGCTTGAAGTTGTCAATGTTGTCACAAAGAGGTATGATGGTCAAATGAGAATAAAAGCATGGTTATGAGGCTCTAGATATACATGAGGTCATGAGAGAATGTTGATCAGAAAGAATTTTTTGTAGTGGTGTGAAATTTATATCAAAAGAGTTTTCTTGTTTGATATCTTTGAGGTAATAATGTTTGAGTACTAGTTCTTGAGTATAAGGTGTCTTAAGAATCCTAGTCATACTAAGCCTAGTCATATCATGAGAATGTGCATAATTGAGCATTAAGTGTATGTGTAGAGGTATGAAATTATTTTAGGAGAATTTAATTCATATAAACAAGGTGTATATGCATCAAGGAGAGTTTCAAGGTGAGCCTATAGGGGTAAGACCTTTAGTCCAAGTCTTTAACTAGACTAGTCTTAGACCTTACCTAGCCTAATGAGGCATCATGATCTATTTTAAAGGCATATGAATGATGTTTGATAGTGTCTAATAATTTAGGATGTTTCTTGAGTATGTGAGAGTGGTGGATATTACATGAAAAGAAACATGAAGTTTAGTTATAAATCCTATTGTGGTTTGTAGGTTAAGGTCTAAGCAAGAATAGATAGAGAAAGTGTGTTGTAATGGGGTATCAGGATCAATTTCCAAGCCAAATGTGAGAAGGTGAGAATTTAAAATTGTGATTAATTTTTTTTAATCTTATTAATAAATTTTTATAGTTTTAGGTCAAAATTTAAAGGATAAGGCATGAAAATATGTTCTAAGGTCTCTTAAATACACAGAATTAAGTGTTCTCTACTCGAGAATGTTTTTCTTGTGTTCATGTGATTTTAAAACCTTTTCATGGGAAGATAATATATTCATGGTATATTGGTAAGTTTCATATATAAAAATTATAGGAATTTGTTTGTCTATTGAGGGGCTATGCTTTATGAATGGTTGTTAAGAATGGAAATAGGTTTAAACCCTCTTAGAACTCTAATAAGAGTTTGATGTTCAAGAGTGATTCAAAAGTGATAAATATTGTTTTTAATGATCAAGTAAGTGTTTTTATATGGTATTTAAATCTCAAAATTACCTCAATATGGTGGTGGCTAGAGAGAGGAGAGAAAAAGTGTGAAGATATAAGATTGTTTATAAAGAAGTTATTGTAGCTATAAAAAGTTGTATTGGAGACAATTAAAACATTTATGAAATTTGAATATTGAGAATCATAGTTGATGTAATTGGTATTTTTTATAGGTTATATCCCTAAATTATGATAAATTGGTCATCCAAGATAGTTGGTCGCTAAAAATCCTAATGATAAAAATAGTGAAAAACCTAGGCAATAGTGAGAAGATTATTAAGGATGTGTTATCATGATTGAATGATGAAACCAAGTACATAGAGATGTTGTTAAAGAATTTTATTAGATTTTAATGTTTGTTTTAGGTTTTTAAGGTTAGTTAATATAGATAAAAAATTTCTCACAAGTTGACTTGTCTATTGTAAATGAGACAATGAGATATAAAGTTCATGAGATTGGTCTAAAGGACCAATATTTTCCATCTAACCATATGATATTTCTACCTGATAATGGTTTAATGATAACATAATATAATACACATTAATTATGATTCTTTTAATGTTCCTACATAGGTGTTGGATTTCTAAGTCATCATGACTGGTCTTTGAGTAAAAGGAGTAGTTCTGAGTAAGCAAGTTGTAGTGATGAGTTTGAGGCTCTTTGCCTTGATTTGAAGTATATAATAAAAATAGTGTTTATTTTTTGGATATTTTATGTCCTATACATTATTTTTATAAAGTTTTATATCTATTTAAATTTGTTTAAATGCTGAATCCAAAATGGCTTGTGTGGTTCTAGTTTGACTATGTGTAGTGAGGTCAAAAGATTGTTCTGTAAGACCAATATTTGACATTATTACTTGTGATTTTTATATTTGATATTTTTATATATATTTAAAAGGATATTTTTAAGTTATAAATGATCATTATAAGTTTTATTTTAGGTTTTTAATATCAATTTGTTCATGATTGCATTTTGGAGTGTTCTAGCAGTTTTGAGTGGGTTATTTTTAGATAAGTTCTTGAGTAATTTAACCATGCACTGTGAAACATAAATAAAATGTTTATGTTTTTAAGGTAATTTATTTTATATTAATATTATTTAGTTACATGGTTGTGTGAAAAATAATGTGTTATCTTTGGTTATTTAAGACAAACCTTTATATGTGTGTGAAGGCCTAATGTAAACAATACTAATGGTATGCTTCAAATGATGGTTGGAGGTAAAAAAAGTCATGGAAATAATATGAGATTAATATGGGTATATTTTAGTGGTATATGAATTTTTCCTTCCATATGTGTATTTTTAATTTGTTTCAAATAAGGCAAAGTGTAACATGTCCTAAAATAGACCTAATGGAATTAGCTTTCCATGAGACCTAAAAGTGAAATGAGGTCTAATATTGTTGTGATAGACTAAGGACTAAATATTAATTTTAATAATATATCATAAGACATATTACATGGAAAAACTAGTAATTTATGGGTGAGTAGCTGATTAAGTGGCATATGAAGAAGGAATGGTATATATACAAGGCAGTTTTAGGCCTATGAGAGGATGTTGAGTTTAAATGAGTGAAATACCACTTTATTGAGTATACAGAGGTATTTTAGACCATAATATGAGTATATATAATATTTAATTAATATTTTATGGTGTGTATACATATTAATATCAAGTTCATATGAGCTAATAAGTCTTAAAGAGAATTAGTAAAGCAAACAAGCCTAGAAGGTAGTTTGAGAGAGATAGAAGAGTGATAAGAGATAAAGAAGGAAATCATAATAAATTATGTGATAAATAAGGTTTTATGAAGGTGATCAAAATTTTTATGTAGTTGAGTTGGTTTTGATTCATGTAGGGGTTTGGTTCTTCCTTGCAAGTTGGTGCTTGTTAAAGCCTAGCTAAGTTGATGTTTAGCTAGTTGGGGTTGTTGATCCATGTGGAGTTAGTACATAACTAAATATTGATATTTTGACTTAAATAATTGTATTCAATTTTTAGGTATCAGTGGTTTTTATTCCCCTTGATTTATTCCCACATATATGATGTGTTCTTATGTTTCATGCTTATGTGGATAACTGTATATGCTTTCTAGATTCATATGTTTGCTTGAATGGTTCATAATTGCTTAAGAGAACTTAAATAAAAGGTTTTGAAGACTTATTCACCCACCTCTGGGTCATTATTATTCCAAAAATAAATCACTTACATAAAATCTACATGACCTCAACAATATCACCATACTTTTGAAACACTTCAACTCTAGGCAAAAAAGCTTAAACTCATATCTTCATTATGCTCACTCATAACTGCCAGAACTATAAAAATCTAGTCATGAAACTAATTGAGATAAAAAACCTAAAAATACACTTTAAATCATTCTAAATACATTAAAAATCTTATATAACATATTCATAGCAACCTCAATCACAAAAATCATAATCTCTAATAACAAACATTTGTCTTGTAGACCAATCTCCTAACCTTATCTCACATAGTCTTACTTGAACTAGATAAGCCACTTTAGCTTCAAATTATCAAAATATGATACTTAATTAAAAGATTTTACAATGTATTAATAGGAATTTAAGTTCAAAAACATAAAAAATTATGAACTAAATTGCATTACACTCTCAAGAAATTACACTCAAATCCAACTTTTCATCATTGTAACTTGGTTACTCAGAATTGCCAAGACTATTTAAAATATAGTCATGAAACAATAACCTTTAAAAACTTGTATATGGAATTTAAGAGACTTATATTGATTTTAAATGATCATTTTACATTTACATACCATATTCAAACATAAACATCATATGGTCTAGCATTAATTATTATTCTTACAGACTAATTTTTTGACCTCACTACACATAGACCTCTATGAGCCAGATGAATCCATCTTTAAAACTCCTCAAAGACATGTAAATTAATAATAAGTCATGAAAAACAACTCCATGCACTTGAATCCATCAAAATAACCTGAAACACACTTAGAACCAACTTCTCATTATTGCCTGGGTGATGCACAATTTGATTTATTAGGCTTGTTAGAAATTGGCCTACTTGGATCACCAAAATGAGACAATGACTATAAAAAATATATAAACCAATATGGATATAAAATAAAAGTCTCTACCTTCTCCATCTAATCATTTTAAAAGTTTTCCCAATACAACTTTTGGTAGTTACAACTTCTTTAGAAACAAGCCTGTATCTTTACATTTTCTCTCTCATATCTATAAACACCACCACCTAGAGGTACTTTGGAGATTAAAATACAATATAAAATACTTACCTAGGCATACCAATCTATTATATGCATTTTTTAGCAACATCTTCAACATCAGGTCCTTATTAGGGTTTTAAGAGGGTTTAAATGTATTTGTAGTGTTAACAATCATTCATGAATCATATCCCCTCAACTCAAAAACTAATGCCTATAATTTTGAAATAGGACCCTTATATATCTACCATGAAATTATTAGGTTCCCATGCAATTTTTTGACAAGATAATGAGTACAATAAAATCCTTTTTGGGTTGAGAACCTTTCATTTTAAGCACTCAGGAGACCTTTAAACAAATTTTCATGCCTTATCCTTCAAACTAGAACCTAAAAATTCATGCACATGAGTAAAAAAACTTGAATCACATTTTTCAATATTCACCTATTCATAATTACCTTGGAAACTAATCTTGATAGACAATTAGGATGCACTCTCTCTCTACATCATACACTTCATACCCTATTTGGCCTTAAACTGACCTTCATGCCTCTTTCCATTGTCTCAAAACCTCACTATCATGATCAACATCTCACTCTCATGAGATAAAACCTATCTCATGCTAAAAATTTTCCGTACATCCTTCACATTCCTTGACAATAGATCACTATACCTCATTAGGTGAGGAAGGGTCCAAGTATAGACTAAGATAGAATGCCTTACCCTTAAATACCCACCTTAAAACACTTTTGAAGGATTATACATCTAAATAACAAGCCCATACAATGATAAATAAATTATCACTCTTCTGATCTCACTCACTTCACCATGATACCTATACATACCTTCTCAAAAGGTCTAGACTAGGCTTTAAAAGACACCTTGACTATGCTCAAACATATTAACCTTAGTGATATAACTCAAAATAACATAAGAACACTCATAACACACTCATATAACTACTCTCATACAAAAACACTCTTCTAATCTTCTTGACACAACTTACTATTAATTAGCCTTGTTCTCAATAACAATCTTATAGACCTACTTGTAATCATATCTTCACAAGAACCTTGTTGCATACCTACTTGTCATCATACCTTCACAAGAACCTTAAATGATAATACTATAAAGTTCATGTTGACCAGAACATTGATATCAACCTTAACATCAACCAATAAAGAAGATAATGCTCAATCATCTCACCTTGTCATATCATGTGCATACCTCAATGACTAATCACCATGCACCTTCACTAGATGTACCTTGACATAAATGACATTAACCTTGACATTAGTCACAACACTTCTCAACAAATCCCCCATTTGTCATTGATGGCAAAGACACTACAACATGATCATTCTCATCTCCAAATTATGGTCTTTCTCTCACTTTGACATTAATGAAAAAGGGTATTCCATAAAATGTCATCATATCCTTGCACGTGATCTTTAATAAAAAACATAATGAGATGATAACACAAACCTACCTTAGGTTCATACCTGTTAATGTAGATAACTTATGGAACACTTGAACTTTACCTCAAGAAACCATGCTTTTTATGTCTTCTGCCTCACTATTTTGACACTTCACAACATAGATCTATAAACCTCTTCCTGAGATGATGCTTCTCCTCATAGACACTAGACAATAAAAATTATAAAAAAATGATCATTCTCTCAAAAATATATATCTCCCTCTAGTATCCATTCTCCTAGAACTAGCTCTTTTTTCAAATAAACATGACCACACTTGAAACATCTCAAATCACACCATCTTGCAACAAAAGCTCAATACACAAAATATGAAGCATTATAGGAACATGATCCCCCTTACTCCATGTATACCTTTTTCAAATAAACTCATATCACAAGACCACTCTCTTGAGAAAGAACTCAAAGCTACCAAGCTCCCCCTTAGACCAAGCATATCTTATTCAATTGAACTAAAAACTCAAGATTACTTGCCTTAACATGACTGAAGAAGATCAAACCCTTGATCACTCACTAATATATTAAAATCTTGATATAAACTATAGAATTAGGGACTTACTCTTTTCTCTTCATATCTTTCACACCATATGACTCATTAGGACTTTCAAACCATCCTCATATTCCTTCAAACATCTTGATACCAATACCACTTCTCAACATAAATTCAGTTTAGGTATCATTATATATAATCAAAAATAGATAATTTCTTACTTATCATATGCTAATTGACTACTTTTTGACCTTAGAAGCTTGATTTTAACCTTAGATATCTCATGATGCTTCCTATTAACTTCAAACCTCAAAGATACTAAGATCCTTGAACTCTCAGACTAATCACAACAATGCAAAAGGAAATCTAAAAATGATTCATGCATAGAATTTTACATTCCATACCATGTCTCCTCATGAATGGATATTTATAAATAGTGATCATACTAACCAAAATGCCTTTGAAATTTGCATATACATACAATCTAAAAATAACATAACTCATTCCTTGTAACACAGGTAACCTAAAATCCTCTCAAGATGAATCCTTCTTTTATTTCAACCTCATTATTCTATAGATAAATGAGTGTCTCCATGAAGCTTAATGGAGTCACCAATTTTCATATGGAGCTAAGACACCATGAACTCAAGAGATTATTAGATCTCCAATCCGCTCTTCTAGATCATCTTGTAATCATAATACTAATAGTCCCTCTTTATAATCCACTTAGGCTTGACTGAATGATTTAACTCATCTAACTTGTCATCCTTATTTTATTCCTTGAATTCATTGTCAATATATGTAGATAACACATGTTCTTGGCATTCCTTCACATTTGATACTTGATTTACCTTAGAAAATAGTCCATTTTGACTAGTAGACTGATCATGACTCAACTTGACTATCATTATTTTACATACAAATGTTTGACCCTTCTCATACACTTTAAGAACTCCATATACCTTGTTATATCTTGAGGGCCTTCTTGTATACATCCATTTGATATCACCATTATGTTGAAATTTTCAATCTTACTTGAAATTTTTTAAAATGCATAAATTGCGGCAAAATGATTTAAATACACTATATGGTTTGAGCTTGTAATATACAAGCGATAATTTAGTATGATGTATCCCTAGATGGATTAATTCATTTATGTGATTATTAACTTTTCTCAAATCATTTTAAGCCAAAATGATGAAAATGCATTTTGGTACTTTGGATCACTCTTTTCTTATAATTCAGAGGCACATGACATGTGCATGTGTTATTTTATGTTGACAATGTCCTAAATGGGGTGATGGTTTGTATGTAACTAATATCACCTTTTAATTCCTCTTTAGTCAAATTACAACCTAATAATATGGCATTCTGACTAGTTTGAATTATTGAGTGTAACCCATTTCCATATAATTGCATAAAATTTGATTAATCTAACTTAGGTAAATTAAAACAAAATATGAGATTAAGTAAGAATTCCATGGAACTTATTGAATATTTATTTATTGGAAATTGAATCCTATTATCTACATCACCAAATGACATCATCAATGGGGTGGCATCCATAAACCATTAATTCAACAACTCTTTAATGCCCCTTCCTTCTAAATATTGATGAGGGTATTTATGGATTAATTATGCAATATTGGATTAATTCATGAACATACATCTTGATCTCAAAATGGATGGTCATTGTTGATCCTGATCAATTTAGAAAATCTATAAATAAGATGGACAAGATTGCTTTTATTAAGCTTCATTTGTGTAAACTTATAATGAAAGATTCTCTCTACAAGCCATTTTGGTGTAGTTTGATAATGATTAATTTGAAATAGGATACCTTCAAAGTATGTATATCATTGATTTTCATATCATGAACCTAGTTTAGATAGTTTCCTTGAGATGATGGAGGAGTTTTGCCCTGCATCATTGTTCAAGACTCAAGCACCAAATCAAGGGGAAAATCATGGTTTGAGATGAATTTGGGTGATGGGATGATCTTGGGAAGGTAATATGTCTATGATTTTCTTCATTTACTCTTAGTTATCATTTTAACACCCTGTTTGAATAGGTTAGCCTAGATTGTTATGTTATCATGCATTTTTCTTAGTTTTCATGACGAATTCTTGATCTAACAATCTTTGTAATCCATCTCTACATCTTGGAATACTTGGTGGGACATATAGCCCATTAAATCATGGAAGACACTTTGGAAATCTTATAAAATATAAAAAGTGCTCAAAAAATCCTTCAAAATCAAAATTTTAGCTTCGTTTTCCCATGTTTTTGTTAGTTTTTATTGACAGATAGGTCACACAATGACTGACATCAATTATGTGTAACTAGCATCATTTCTGGGTAACTAACATCAGTTAGGTTGCACGTAAAAACATGGTTAAATATCACATTTATATATTTTTTCAAAATTATAGTTTTTCATTTTGGTTTTTAAGTCTCTATCTGAATAAATATTGCATGATCTAGATCTTTTTTAGATATTTTATCCTAATATTGAACTAACAAGTGTTTTTTTTTTCACAAATTATTTTTTCCTAAGGGTTCCAAGGTGACCATTATCAGTCATTTTAAATTGGCATTGGTGTTTTTATGACCATCATCAATCTCGCTAAAACTATCATTGGTAACTATTAATTGACATCGATCTCTATGTTTTAAAAATAGA
This sequence comes from Torreya grandis, assembly GCA_037957365.1. Taxonomy (NCBI): domain Eukaryota; kingdom Viridiplantae; phylum Streptophyta; class Pinopsida; order Cupressales; family Taxaceae; genus Torreya; species Torreya grandis. The sequence continues at coordinate 9,358 of JARHVA010003083.1, forward strand.
GAAACCAAGAGCTAGATTTTAAAGCTTACTTATTTCATTATTAATTTTGTTTCAAAATAAGGGGAAAATCTCTAACCTTAAATGACCTATGTGGAAAAGTGATCAAAATTTGAGCATGACTTAAGTCTTAAACCTTCCCTTTGGTGTTTAAAAGGAACTTAGATGGTGTGTTTAATTATTTTGTGATTTTAAAAAAAAAATCAAGCTAAGGTGAAGGGGCCAAGAAATTCATTACACACTTCAATTTTGGTGATTAAAAATAACATTCACTTAAATTTCAAAGTTTTCAAAAGTTTGTTGTTTTATGCAAAACCATCTATTGATTGTTTGTTCTTTGAGAAAAACAAAGAGTGCATGCATGCTCTCCCCCATCCCAAATAGTGAAATTGGGTGACGAAAAGTGCCTTTTCATTGTAATTGTTCTTTTTTCCAAGGCATGAAATGAAGTTATCTAGGCTCTCCCATGAACCCCTATGGTTTGGGGGATCTAAAAACAAACTATAAATCCTTTTCAATTAGTTTTATTTTTATGCAACTTGGCTTGTGGAGGGTAGTTCATAGCCTCTTTGTAAGTTCTTTAGGGAAGATTTAACCTAAGTTTTCATATTCCAACATTATTTTAACTCCAATCCATGGTGGGTTATATAAATTAGGGTACACATACTACAATAGTTATGGGGTTGAGCAGATAACCTCTCCTTTCATAATAAAAACCCAAGACAAATCTACTTAACTAGGGGATTTCACTAAGTAGTACATAGATGGAATCACTATGTAAAGGAATAGACCCTTTCGTAGTAAGTTAAGTTGTTTGAACTCAATTTATATGAGGTATCTCTAGTGTTAGCCATGCTTGGGACCATCTAGATAGTAGAAAATTTAAGTTTTAGAATACCCCCACTTATCGTAGACATATTGTTGATGTGGGTGAGTAACCTAAAGGTCCATGTCATCATAAAATCTATTGGTAGAAGGGGCTATAAAATACCCTACCATTTCATGCACTTTAATTTCTGAATTAATGCTTAAATCTTCCCAAGAGCATGTATATAGATAGATTTCAATAATATGATGCAACATTTTTAGTTTATGGATTAAGATAATTTAATTAGTTATATTTGGTCTTCCTTCATCTTGATTTGAATCTAAAAATTGTTTGTGAATAAAACATGTCATAACCAAACACATTTATTTCCCACCATTTTCTTGAATAAGGAGGCATTACACTGGTCAAATCCAAATAATCATTTGGTTGTTCACATCCTCATCTTAAAAATTATGTTTGTCTTTATGTAAACAACATAGTTATGTTTCCCATTTAAGTCTAAACCATTTTCTAAAAATATTTAAGTCATGCATTGATAATTTAAATTTGGAATTGCACCTTTCTAAGTTCTAGGTTAATGTGTTAATTAATTTTTCCATTTGCACTTGAATTGAGTTAATTTGGGTTCAATTTCCCATTTGGATTGAAAGTCATTTATAGACTCATTATCATTTGATCGTTATGAACTGAGGTCATCTAGCATGTCACTTATGCTCTAAGTTCTAGAACACATTTTATTCTACCTCGTATTACCATGTGGTAACATTGTGTTGCTCATTTGGTTCTAGTTTTATACATAGAAATTATTTCATGTTTTCACATCTTGAGTTTATATTATCACCTTCCTAATCTGAAGGGATTTCTTCTATTTTTATAGTATCAACTCATCAAAGTTGAACTAGTTTTTATAGTATTAATGTATCTTTAAACCTACATTTTGTGTACTAGTTTATATTTAGGTCTTTGACTTATCGTACCCTCTTCTAATTTATATGATTTCAACCCTATCAAATGTTGAGTAATTTTGTAAGCATATTTCATTTAATTATGTGGTACTATGCCATCTCCTTTTTATCATATTCTATTTGTTATCCTTATACTTGTTTAGATAAAATCAAACACACCTTGTTTAAGTGTTTGTGAAACATCTTCCAAATATTATCAAATGTAGATAACAACCCTTCGAAACATGACTCAAAATTATACTCATAGTGGTGTCTCTTACAACTCTACTTATGGGGATGACCACTTTTATGATGGTCAAGATAATTCTATGGTTTTAAAAGACATTCCCATAACTATAGGATCTGAGGAAGACTATTCTAAATATCAACCCCAATAGAATAAGGATGAATCACTCCTAAGGTTGATTGAATCTTGTTGTAGGCTACCCTTAGACTTTCCTATGGAATATTTGCATACTTTGGTTAAAGAAAGAGAGAAATAGAAAGAATAATACTTCACGAACATTATAAAAATAAACATACCTTCTAGTATAAAAATTGAAGTGATGATAGAGTCAAAACCAAATGATTAATATATTATCACCAAGATCAAAAGATAAGTCAATGATATGTAGAACAACTTATCATAGACTTGACAAACTCTTTAGTTGTTACTTCAATCCGCAATGACACTTCCAAAGAAGAAGGGAATGTGGTTGAACCAACACAAACTTTAGTTGAAAACACAATAATGATAGATCAAGATGTCTCAATTGAATAACATAAATCCCAAGACGTTCCAAAACATGTGTTTTTAGACATGGAGCATACATTTTTAAATCATCAATAACCTCTAGTTCCTTTGCAAAAAAAAATACCAAAACATTTAATGTGCATTGAATAAATCATACAAAATAATTTGGATAGTTCATCTCAACCAACATGTACTTTGGGAAATAGACCATGGACTCCCAAAAATCAATAGAATGAATATAATTCAAGACAATAGATTCTAAAGAATCAATGACTCACTTACTCAACTCAATGAATGAACCAAAATAAATTTATGGACCATAGGGAGTATATACGTAACAAATACATGCAACATGGGCACATACCACCCAAATAATAGGGGTACAACCACCCCAATAAAATTATGTTCCACCCAGGAATGCACTAAATATGAAAGAGTGTAATTTCATGAAGGAGATTGTGTCACGATTGGAGAGAGGAAATAGAACTAAGAAGTAAAAATTTAATGAGATATGTCCATATCTATTTTATTTGATTATTATCTAGGTTCTTTTTTTGCCTCATTTTTAGGCACCTAAATTCAACAAATACAAAGGAAAGGTTGACCCTCTTGAACACATTTAAGCATTCTTTGTGTTATGCTAAGAGGTCACATACAATAGTGTTTATTTTTTTCATTTGTTTCCTTGAAGTTCAGTGGGACATGCACTAGATTAGATACTTAATCTACCCAAGGGATCAATTGTGGATTAGAATGACCTATCTAATAAGTTAGTCAACCATTTCTCATATAAAATTAAACATGAATTGACCACTTTTAACTTGTCCAAAGCTCAGTAACAAGATGTGGAAAGATTCACAACATATATATAAAAGTGGAGAGCATTAGTTAGTTACTTCTAATGTAATTTACCAAATAAATAGTAGGTAGACATATTTTCACATGACTTATACCTTGAGGTGGTGTATAATCTATGGCTTTCTTACATGAACACATTTGAAGAAATTATAGATAAAAGGGTGCAAATTGAGAAGGTACTTATTACCAAAGGCCTTGTCAATATTTATGTGCAGGGTCAAACATAAAATTAGACCCAATCACCAGTTCAAAAAATTGTGCAAGAGAAACCTAAGGGTTTCAAGAAGAACAAGAGCATGGTAAGGAATGGAGTAATTGAAATAAGACACATATAAATGGTGTAGTCTTCTCCAATTCCAATTGTGCAATTAGTTCCCCCAATCCACTAGCCAGTTTTCAAAGAGTTCCTATATGAAGGACATTCTATATCAATTCAAAGTCTTTAAAAAATTAGGAGAGCCTATTGAGGTAATATTCCAAAAGCAAATAATAACTAACTTGATTTTATGGATTTTACTAAGGCCATTTCCTATAAATCAACCAAATCTTGATTGGTATAAGGAAAACAAATTTATTTAACTTACATCATGTTGTTGGTCATGGTGCTTATCATTGCATCCAATTTTAAAACCTTATTGAAGATTTGACTGAAATTGGTGAAGTTGAGATCAAAATTTTGCCACAAGACACTAATTAAAACATGAAAATCTATAAAAATGCATTTCCTTGACCTAATCAATAGCCTCCAAGGAACAATCAAAACTAAGGATAGAATTAGATTCAAAATCAAACTCAAGGTCAACATCATAATCAACATGATCATATTTAGGATCATAATACCCATGATAGCAACCTAGGTTACAACAACATGTCTTATGATTATAACAACACCATCTAATGTATTTATATAACCCATGTTGCCACTACTACTATTAAATCCCATGAACCATCTCATGCTCCTCAAAGTAAGGGACCCATTATTATAGGGTCAATACCCTCTCCCTTTAGTAAAATTATGTCAATTTATTGAAATTCTATTATGCCTCCATTTACATGGGTTACTATTTCTAGACAACATCCTTACTCTAATTACAATGGCTCCTCATCAACTTGAAATAATTCTAATGCAACTAAATGCTCATGATTTACTCTCTAAGGCCCTTTGCCTTTGTCTTCTAATTATAATGGCTCCTTACTACCTAGAGATTATACAATTATACCTAGATGCTTGTGAGTTACCCTGTAGAGCCCTTCACCCTTTTCTTCTACTAAACCCAATGCAAACATTGTGCCTTTAGATCCAAAGCCAAATAATGTGTTAAATAAAACTAATCCATCTCATCCTACAATTGAAAAGATTTATAGTCTATCAAACCAACTAAGTAAAACTCCTACACAAATTTCTATTTTATATCTCTTGTGTATGTTTTAAGTCTAAATAACTATTTTAAATGACCTTTTATGATAATTTACTATTCCAAATGATATTAATATTGAATAGTTTCAAACCCTAGTGGGGCATTTTTCTTCATTTTGATAGATCACATTTGATCAAAATTACATGTCCACTCTTGGTCCAGGCCATAATAACCCACTATATATTGAGTACATCATTGAAAACCATAATATCAAGTGGGTTCTTATAGATAATGGTTTAGGGTTGAACATAGTGTCCTTAAAACTCATACAGAGATTAGGATACACTACAAAAGAAATTCAACCAGAGATGATCACCATAAAGGCTTACGACAATGTTGAGAGGGAGTCTATTGGTATTATTTATTTGAAAATCATTATTAGGTATATTTTTCACCCCACTTTGTTACATATTATGGATATTAAGTTTCCTTATAAAATACTTATTGGTCATCTTTATATCTATTAAGTACAGGCCATTCCATCCACCTTACATTAGTGCCTTAAATTTCCCGATGATGGGATTGAGGTTACTATTCCTATTGATTTACATCCTTATTATTATTGCAAACATCTAGAGGTTGAATATCATAAATATAAATATTGTCTTAGTTCTAAATATGTTGCAAAGAAGAATAAGGAAATAGTTTCACATCCACCAACATCTAATTATATCAACCCAAGTGACCTTGCTTCCACTTCAACTGATCCATTTACTAAAACTTTTATAAAATAGGTTGTTATATAAGACATGGACATTTCTATATACCATCTTAAGAACACTTCCATGTTACTATGTTACCAAAGTCTCATAAAACATTTGGTAAACTCAAACCTTCCAAGAACCCTAATAGACCCAACTTGATTTTGCAATATAAAAAATAACAATGGAAACCACCTATGGAATTTGTACCTACTACCTCATCAAAATAGGTTCCAGAGGCTTTCACTGAAGGAGACTAGTTATATTATGACAACATTGTTAATTATTTTTAGAAACCAAAATATCTAATCCCTAATTGGATCATGGATAACTTTGATAATTGGCTCATGAACATAAGGATTCTTAGAACCTTTATCAGCTAGTGTACCTAGTTTAAATCATGTTCTTAGATTTATACCACATGGGGGTGACCTAATGACTTTTGATAATTATTTATATAAATTGAATAGTGAAGAGACTCTTAGAGATGATATAACAGCCCATTATAGACTTTTTGATGAGCTTGTTGACTCAATTTTTTTGATCAAAACACCATTATAAATTTAACACTTCATTATTTCCTATGCCTTTATCATCTTGAAATCATTGATTGAGACCAGCATAATTTGGTCATACACCTTGATGAGTTTTAGAATGAAGAATTGATTACAAACTATATGGGCCTTAGAGATAGATTGCCCATTGGAAATCATAAACAATGCTTTAATTTTTCATTAGATCTTTCTACTTAATTTAGAGAGTAGACTAACTTTTGTAGCCATAACAAGGATAAAACATTGATATATTTGAGTGAAAACATATTTGAGGCACTCATTGACTAAGGAAAAATTAAAGATAAAGGCAATCCCTTGGGTGAAAACCTATTTTAGGTGCTCTTGGATAGGAAAGTTTTCTCATCCGTAAAGGATGCTCAAGTCCATAAAGTCCTAGCTCTATATATAGTACAAGCATTTATTCAAAATAATAACAAATTATTAAGTGTCTTTCTCTTGAGTTTCCATAGATTTTTACTACTTGGTCATTACCTGAGATGGAAGATTTAGATTCATCACATTATCTAGAGCTTTGGGAGGAAAAAGAAAAGGCTATAATAGAATAAGATGATTGTGATTACACATTGCCTACTATTCTTGAAGATGGTTCTACAATTCTTGTATAAAACACTATTGAAGTGAACATAGAAACATATGATGATCTAAAAAGTAATTATCTTGGAGCTTCCCTTACTAAAGTAGAGTGTGAACACATTATATCCATTTTAAAGAATATCATTGATATTTTTGCATGGGCATATTTAGACATATTAGGCTTATACCCTCACATGGTTTTGCATCACCTTATTTTTCATCTAGATGCCAAACCAATCAAATAAAATTTGAGAAATATGCATCCATGAATCATTGTATTGGTAAAAGCATAATTGGAGAAGTTATTAGGAACATGCTTCATTAGACCACTAGACTATTTTGAATAGATAATAAATAGATTTCTAGTCAATAAAAATCCATTTGGTACATGTCTTTGTACATATTTCATAGATATCAACAAAGCATTCCCTAAAGATCATTTTCCTCTGCCAAATATTGATATGATTATTTATTCTACTTCTAGCTATGAGATTTTATTCCTCATGGATGGATTATCTGGATACAATCAAATTAAGATAGCCCAAGCAGATCAACACAAGACTACATTCACCACTCTATGGGGAATATGTTGTTACCAAGGCATGCCATTTGGATTGAAGAATGAAGGAGTTACATATTAGCATGTCATGACTATCATCTTCCATGAAATGATGCATGATATTTTTTATGACTATGTTGATGACATCCTAGTTAAATAAATAACACATCTAGACATATTGAAATTATATGAAGAATTTTTTAGAGGCTTCATGAATAAAAATTCTACCTAAATCCTAAGATGTGTGTCTTTAGAGTCAATTTAGGGAAATTGATAGGGTTTACTATATCATAAAGAGGGATCAAAGTGAACTCTGCAAAGATCAAGGTTATTTTTGAAATTCCTCCACCTACAAATCTTAAATAGTTCTAAAGCTTGTAAGGAAAAAATCAATCTATCTATAGGTTCATTTCTCAATTGGTAGATAAGTACCACCCATTTAATTATCTCTTGAAGAAATGGGTCACATTTTAATGGGATAAAGACTTTTAGTTAGCATTTATGAAGCTCAAGACATATTTTTACTACCAATTTTGAGACTACCAACACATGGGAAATTGACAAAACAAGCAATACGATTGCATATGAACACCAGATCTAGATGTGAGACCAATAACAGAGACATTCACCATGAAACAATGAGAGAAAATTTAAACACACCATAACACAAATATGCATAGTAAAACCTTCAAATAGGTAAAAAGCATAAAAACATTATTCATATTATGAGAAACTAACAAGTACCTAATACAGTCTTTCTTCCTTTCACTTGTTTTTTCATTGCATCTTACAATATAAACTCTTTATTATATAGGCAAGGTAATCTACCCATTATAAATGAATTTTTCCAACCATCAAATTAACGATTCCAACCTCTCTAAAGGTCATTTAATATATTTTATTATTTATTTATACAAGTATAAACTCATGATAAATCATAAAATATATTATTATTTAACCAATGCAATTTAATGTATTGAGGGTATATAAATAATACCACTTAACCATTAATTGTTACAATACTCCCCCTTAATGTTAAGTGGGGATACATGGTGATTTTTAGTAAGTAACAACATAATGAAATGACACTCCATGAACCATCCACATGATGAGTTTTAAGAGGTAATAATTGAACAAAACATCCTTCATCATGCCATAGTCACCTTTAAAGAAATTATGCTATGTAACTATTTAACTATAGACACCAAAAGGTATTACAATATGTAATCATAATCACATAATCACATTTAAAAGAATTACACTATACAACTATAGATACTCAAAGGTATTACATTATGTAACCATAATTACATAGTCACCTTTAAAGTAATTACACTATACATCCATAGACACCTAAAGGTTTTGCACTATGTTCCCATAGGCACCTTTAAATGAATTAAACTATATTATACTAAACCACTCAAAGTGAGTTTAGGCTAGCATGATTGTGAGACTACATCTCATAGTGAGAAGACATACCATAATTTCTCATGAATAATAAACCAAACATATTAGAGTCTTTAATAACATAAAGACATCCATTATACTATGTGTTGGGTAAAATGTATACTTCCATATGAAGTTTACTAAAATAACATAAATTGATATTTACAATTATCTATAATAATAATAAGTATAGAGAAATAGAAGGAAACACATGACCCACACAAATTTTAAGAAGTGACATTGTCATGCACACTCCCTCTCAATGGCAACTTTGATAGGCCTAGTATTGAATGAACTTACATAGGCTTTAATTTCTTCGTCCTACATTAGATTTTTCACCAATGTTATATAATGTTAATTATCACCAAGATGTTCTTATATCATCCTTAATAGCCACAAGGCTTATTTAACAACTTCCACATAAAGTGTTCCAAGTGATATCACCTATAACAAACATAAACATATATCCATAAGTAGACTCATCATAGTATGGTTAGAATCACAATAAAAAAATAAATTATCATAATCAAAGAAAAAATAATATAAACCAAAGTTTACAATTTCTTTTATATACCTAAGTATTCATTTTGCTAATTTCCAATGATCCAAATATAGATCCTACATGAATCTAGAAGTAACACCCACATATTATGAAATATCTATCCTAATAATGGTTAGATAAATCAAAATACCAATAATATATTTGTAAATAATGTCTATCTTTATTGCACACAGTTTTTGGATCAAGCTTTAGCATAACTTCCAATAGAAATATATGTAAGCTTGCAATCAAGCATGTTAAATTTAACAAGTAGGTTATGTGATGCACATACCATAAATTAACTAATAAATTTATAATAAATTATCCAAAAAATACATATATTATTATAAATAATTTCATATTATAGGCTGAGTCATAAATACTTTTCCTTCCTTTTAAAGTTGATAGTAGAAGTTTGTATTTTATACTAAACCAAAAAAAAAGGTTTTAGAAAGTAAATTTTTTTAATGTGATTTATACTTGATTTTGTAATAAATACACATTTTCTAGTGTGTAAGCAATACTATACACTTTAGTTGATTTCAAAACAATTCAAAAACTTAAATAATTTCAACAAGGGTAAAAGTTGTAAGTGTTGCAAGTATCATAAATAGTGTCACAAATTACACTATTTGAATCAATTTTTATAAAATCAATAGTAGGAGGTTTAAAATAAAATAAAATAAAATAACATCCCAATGTATTTGGAAGGTGTAAAAACCTAAATATTGACTGGTCACATGACCATCTTTGACAAAGAATGTGATAAGTTAAGTGTGTCAAAAGTGTCGAAAGCATTGCAAGTTTCACACGTGAGATTTTAAACGACTAATAACCAAATTTTTTAACTAATTCTTTGTACAGGCTTAAATATTTTCTATAGGCTTAAATATTGTAGAAAACATGAAATCAACCTTTAAATCTTAGAAAATGATCGAGAATACATGATTTCTATTTTTTTCATATTTCATGGCCATATAAGCTCAAGCATGATGCTTGGGAGGAGAGAAAAAAATTAAAAAATGTTCTAGGAGACTAAATCAAACAAAGTAAATATCAAAATTGTTTGAAAATGGTCAAACTAAGCAAATGGAAAAAAACTCAGATTTACTACTCAAAATTTGACCTTTCACTAATTTTATCTCACACATGCTAAAAATGACATTTATGAGGAGAGATAAAAATTTGAAATGAGTTAAAATATTCCAAATAAAATGAAATAAAAGTAAAAAATTCTTAGAAATGGTCAAACTAACCCAATGGAGTGACCAAAATAGAGATTTATTGCATAATTTATTTTTATAAAAATAAGGCCATAGAAAGGTCATAAAATAACTTTCAAGCATTGATTCAGTCACTTTTTTGTCTCTCTTAATGTTTTCAACTCCCTATAAGTGTTAGATAAGCAACTAAAGAGCTTTAACCACCTTCATACAGATTATTAGTCCAAAAAACAAGAACATCTTAAAAAAATTAATGCTTAAAAAATAACTTTTAGCCTATTTTAAGATTCTTAGTTAGATCTATGACATAAAAATAAGCTTAAAATATGAAAAATTACATAGATCTAAGATTTCTAGGCTTTTAAGAGAAGAAAAAGTACAATAACTTACTTCCTACAGAAAGAGAAGCTTGAAAATTTTCATGATCATACCATGGCTTGAAAAATAGATGAATTTAGGCTTGAACACAAGCTAAAAAACTTTGATCTATGATCTTTCCATTTGATCATGCATCGACTAGCTTTTATACCCTGACAAAAAAAGTAATAAGATTGCATAAGAACACTATATCTAAATGTGAGACCAATAGCAAAGACGTTCACCATGAAATAATGAGAATAAATTTTAACACACCATAACACATATATACATGGAAAAACCTTCAAAGAGATAACAACACACAAAGATTATTCATATTATGAGAAACTAACAAGTACCCAATACAATCTTTCTTCCTCTCTCTTTTTATTTTTTCATTACATCTTACAATATAAACTCTTTATTATATAGGCAAGGTAATCTACCTATTATAAGTGACTTTTCCCAACCACCAAATTAATGGGTCTAACCACTCTAAAATTCATTTAATATATTTTATTATTTATTTATATGAGGATAAACTCCTGATAAATAATAAAATATATTATTATTTAACCAATGTAATTTAATGTATTAATGGTACATAAATAATAACACTTAACCATTAATTGTTCCAATAGCAATAACTATTTATTTACATATTAGTAACTGAGCATGCACTTAGGGAACTTTTGGCCCAACATGATGATCAAGGTAAAGAACATGTAGTTTATTATTTGAGCTGCACATTGGTAGATTATGAACACAATTATATGCCTATTGAGAAGGTGTGTTTAGCTATGGTGTTCACTTCCAAAAATTTGTGAGATTATATGCTGAACAATAAAACCATTGTCATCACTAAGGTAGATCCTCTCAAATTTTTATTATGTAAAGCAGTTCTCATAAGATGTATGGATAAATGGATCATGCTCTTAAGTGAGTTTGTTGTTGAGTATCAGAACCAAAAAGCTATCAAAGGGCAAGTTATTTTTGATCAACTTGTAGAGGTACCTATTATAGACACTAAAGCCCTCAAATTTGTCTTTCCAGATGATTCTATCATGATAGTAGAATAAGTGAAGTATGAACATGAATAATGGAATCTATATTTTTATGATTCCTTCACTTCTCATGGATTTAGAGCTAGCTTATTTTTTATTACACTACAAGGGGATTTAACTCCCAAAGTGTTTCATATCAATTTTCATTGTACCAACATTATGGTTGAGTATGAGGCACTTATTTTAGGAATTCATCTTGCCATATAGTGGGATATTCAAAATTTAGTGGTCCACAATTTTTCACAATTATTATCAACTATACCATTGATTAGTATCAAACTAGATATGAAGAGTTTTTACCCTACAATCTCATTGTGGATAATCTCAAGGTTTATTTTAAATCTTTGTAGTTAAACAAATACCAAAGGCCAACAACATATATGTCAATGTAATGGAAATAATTAGACCCATGATACAAATTGACATAAGTGATAAAGAGTATAAATTTCTCATTGAGAACCTTCTTTAGCCAACCCATGTTTTTTTAGATTCAGAAGGGTATGCACCATTATTGGTCCCAATCCCCCACTTGAACTAACTTGGTTCCAAGATTTTTATAATTATTTCCATGATCATGTTTTTCCACCTAACTTATCCAATAAATGACATATACTATTCCTTCATCGTCTATCTCCTTATACCCTCCTTGGAAACATGCTTTATTGAAAAGGCTATGATGGAATGCTACTTCATTATTTATCTTCAAGAGAATACAAGCTAGTGCTTAGGGAGGTTCATGAAGGAATGTGTGGGGCCCATACCAATGCTATTGTATTGACCAAAAATCTCCTTATGACAAGTTATTATTGGCCAAAAATGGAGATAGATGCTTGAAATTATGTCAGGAAGTGTGTTCCTTGTTAATAATATGGAAATTTGATACATGCACCTTCCTTACCATTACAACTCATCACAACACCTTGGCCATTTTCAACATGGGGCCTCAATCTCATTACAAAAATAAAGCCCACATCTTTGAATGGCCATAGACACATTTTAACTATTATTAAGTATTTTAATAAGTGAATTAAGGCCATTCCTCTTACTTGTCACCAGGAAGCAGATAGCCAAGTTAATTCATTAACATATCATTCATCAATATGGCATCCCAACATGCATTATATCTGATAATGGCAAATCCTTTGTAAATAGAGATGTTAAAGACATTTGTGAAAAATTTAAAATTAATCACAAGAAATCCATGCCATATAACATTTAAGTCAATGGAAAAGCCAAGGCATTAAACAAAACCATTATAACCAAGAAGTAGATAGCCAAGTTACTTCATTAACATATCATTCATCAATATGGCATCCCAACATGCATTATATCTGATAATGGCAAATCCTTTGTAAATAGAGATGTTAAAGACATTTGTGAAAAATTTAAAATTAATCACAAGAAATCCATGCCATATAACATTTAAGTCAATGGAAAAGCCAAGGCATTAAACAAAACCATTATAACCATTTTAAATAAGATTTATAATGATACTAGCTACAATTGGCACTTGAAAATCTTTCCTTCTCTTTAGGATTATCAAACCAGTCATCAGACCCCTATAGGAGCCACTCTATACTCCCTTGTTTATGGCATAAAAGCTATTATCTTGATTGATATCAAGCTACCTTTATTGTAAGTTTCTTTAGAGAATATTGAAGATGATGAGTAATATAGAGTCTAAAGGTTGTAATAACTAGAAATTCTTGATTGTAAGCATTTGGCTATCCTAGAAAACTTGCAAGCCTATTAGAATACATTGTGGAGAAGATAAAATAAGCACATTCTCCCTAGGTATTTTGAGATTATTGGTTTGGTCTTGAAACAGAATCAGAAGAACACAAATGCTAAATGTAATAAAAAAAGGTAAATTACAACCTAATTGGTTGGGACCATATGTTATCATGATAAACTATGGATCAAGGGCATAAAAATTAACTACTCTCAATGGTGAATAAATTCTAGAGCCCATGAACATTGTGCATTTTATGAGGTTCTATGCTTAACAGTCACTTTAACCATTATCTACAAAACACCTTACTTAGAGGTAACTTGTGTTGAAGTAATTCTATCCTACCATTATATTTTGGACCATCCCATGATGGACTACATTATTTATTTTGGCCTACCCTAGACCATTCTTTTGAGAACCATATTATTTTCATGACTGTAGATAGTTAAAGCTTTGGATCATTTTTAATTTGAAAATAAAAGTTATCCCACCCTAGACCATTCTCTTTTGCACCATATCCATTTTGTACCATCCTCTTTTGGATACTATTTAGTCTGAACTGTTATGTTTACAACCAAATTATTTTTATGTCTTGGACTATTGTAACATGAACATATTTTATCCCTTGACCAATTATGATCCTGATTATGACTTACAGGTTTTATGGACACACTCAATGCCAATTGTATAAATTAGTTTATAATGGACAATATTCACATCTTCTAATAAAAAGTGAAAATAGATACATCTTTAGCTCAAGATCTTTGCCTACTAGATGATTCTTCAAATATATCTAATGTTGCATATTATTCTATTATTATTATTTTATTATTTGGTACTCATTTTTGCCTTAACCAGAATATATCTCTCATCAATTTGTAAGCATGTGCCTTTATAGCTAGAATTAGCTATTATTAGAACTCATACTCTTGGACATGAGTCTCCTTCATTAGTTAATTACCTGATCCATTATTTATGTCCATGAGTGTCATTACAACTAATTTTAGCTATTATTGGAACTTCTACTCTTAGATGAGCATCTCCTTTATTAGTTAGTTCCCCTGGACATTTTGTACATATTTTATCTCTACAACACAAAAAAGTAATAGAAAATGATCCATAAGAAGAACAAAAACATGGTTTTACATTTTTATACATTTTTATCACCATGATCTTGTTGTTTTACAAGTAATTATCCCATGTACTTGCAATTTTACAAGACTATTTCCCATATTTCTCTATAACATCAATAATGTTTTTCTAGTCATAACTCTTCTTCTATCCTTTTTCCTAGGGGAACTAAATTTGGCTTGAAGTTCATGTTGGATCTTACATCTATGAAACTATGCAAGTAACATCCACATATCTTTCACATTGTGAGTAATCTTGATCACCCCATTTTTTTTTCTTTTTTTCCCCTCGTTTCTTTTGTGTTGTTTCCCTGTCTTCTGGCGGCAAATATATGTCCTTGTTATTTTTTATATCATTTTAAAAAGTAATGCCTCTATTATATGTAAGGGAATAATTATTTTTAAACCATACCAACTCTTTTTTGTGTGTGTTTATTTGATTTTTAATGGTGTTTTATTATCTCTTCTTTTATTTCTTTCTCTTTGTTTTTTCCTTCTCATTTCTTTTTGGTCTTTTGTGTTCCTAATTTGTCTTTTTCTTTTGTTTTTTTAATTAGAACATCTTGATAGTAACATACATCTTGATTATTCATATCTTGCTTTCATATTATTTATTAAATTTTTCTTTTCTTCATTTTTCTACGTTCTTATTCCTGGTAATGTTTTGATTGTTCATATCTTGCATTTGAGTTAGGTATATTTATGTATTATTTTTATTTCTATTTGTTTGTTTTTGTTTAAATGTAAATAGTTTTCACTATCATATTAGTTGTTTTTATCATTATCCTTAGTTATAAATATTCACATTTGAATCAGCTTAGCATAATTGAAATCCAATCTCATTATAAGTTCCTCATACTTATGATGCATACTTTCATTTTGCTATAGCAAGCACTATGTGATTTAGATGAAGTCTCAATGTCGATGCAACTCCAATGAATATATATCAAGTACACCAATGAAACTAGGCAATAATGGCTTATCATACACCCAACTCTATGCAATATATGCATCTCTTGGCATACATCATGAGTCTAATCAAATAGTGGTTAGTTTTCTTCATTTCTCATTCCATTTTCTCCTATTTCTAGGTGAACTACATTAGATTGAAATCCATTTGAACTATGTAGGTAGTGCTTGGATACATGACATATCTCATGTCAGATTGGCCATATTTATTCTTCTATTTATCTCTTTCATCACTTTATGCATCCTCGTATGCATAGTTTTTTGTAGCTTTCATATCCATTACACCATCACATATATGTTTGTGTCTGCTCATCTTTAATTTATGAAATAGGTTATATCATTGACATTTTTATCGCCAATTTTCCATAATGAAGCATAAAATTTGAACTAGTCACAAATCTAAATTATCTCTACAAGAGCAAACCATTCTTTATCAGTGATCAAAATCAACCCTATTGGGGTAAAATTATTTTATCAACCAATCAAATATGTTCTACTGGGGCATATTTTTATTTCCTTTCTCTAGAGACATGATTATCCTTTTATTCTAATCCAAGATCTATGGACTCTTTCCCTTATTTTGGAAATATTTTAGTGTGTAACTTATCTCAAGATTGATCATTCCATAAGCGTGTAGCTTGCACCCTATCTTTGGGTGTGTTTAAAGTGTGTCACTTATGGTTTTGGATTGTATCCTTACCATTTATCCCATCCTTGGGCCCATTATATTATAAATATATTTTTATCATTGATTGAATCAATGCATGTAGGCATTAACTCATATATATTTAATCTATTTCATGGGTTAATCTCACTTTCTCTTTCTTTTTTAGAGTTCACCCTTCTCTTTCAACCTTGTATGTCCTCTCAAGGGGGCATTATGGGTTATTTCCTTCCAATTTATTCTAGACAACTATTTTATTTGAAAATATGTTACTTCACCTAAATGTCTCATAACACATTCTCAAATAGGGGTAAAATGTAGACATCCATTTCCTAACCTAGTTGTGTTGAAATTGTCAATCTTACTCAAAATTTGTGAAAATGCACAAAATATGTCAAAAACACTTAAATGTGCTAA
This sequence comes from Torreya grandis, assembly GCA_037957365.1. Taxonomy (NCBI): domain Eukaryota; kingdom Viridiplantae; phylum Streptophyta; class Pinopsida; order Cupressales; family Taxaceae; genus Torreya; species Torreya grandis. The sequence goes on from JARHVA010003083.1 coordinate 26,109, forward strand.
ATGGTTTGAGCTTATCATTTATAAGTGATGATTTAGGCTGATGTATATATAAGTGGGGAAATTAATTTTATGTGATTATTAACTTCTCTTAAATAATTTTGAGTCAAAATGGTGAAAATGCATTTTGGTACTCTAGATCACTAATTAATTTTAATTCAAAGGCACAAAACACGTGCATGTGTTAGTTTGTGTTGACAATGTCCTAAATGGGATGATGGTCTATATGCAATTAACATCACCTTCTAATTCCTCTCCAATTAAATTATGACCCAATAATATGACATTCTAACCAATTTTATTGATTGAGTGAAAACCATTTCCAAATAATTGCATAAATTTTGATTAATCTTAGGCAAATTAAACAAAATTATGAGCTTAAGTAAGAATTCAATGGAAGATATTGAATATTTAGTTATTGGAAACTGATTTCTATTATCTACATCACCAAATGACATCACGAATGGGGTGGCATCCATAATCTATAAATATAATAAATATTAAGCTTAAGGCCTCCCATGCCTCTTTAAATCCCCTTCCTCATAAATATTGATGAGGATATTTATGGAATAATTATGCACTATTGGATTAATTCATGGCCACACATCTTGATATCAAGATGCATGGTCATGGTTGATCTTGATCAATTTATAAAATATATAAATATGAAGGCCAAGACCACTTTGATTAAACTTCATTTATGTAAACTTATAATGCAAGATTCTCTCTACAAGCCATTTGAGTGTAGTTTGATAATTATTTATTTTCAATATAATAACTTCAATATAGGCATAACATTTATTTTCATATCATGAGCCTAGTTTAGTTGGTGTTCTTGAGATTATGGAGAATCTTTACCTTGCATCATTATTGAAGACTTGAGTATAAAATCAAGGGGAAAATCACATTTTAAGCAACATTTGGGTGATGGGATGATCTTGGGAAGTTAATATATATTTGATTTTCTTCATTTTCTCTTAATTATCATTTGCATACCCAATTTTAATAAGTTGACTTAGTTTTTTATGTTATTATGCATTTTTATTATTTTTCAGAACTAATGATAGATCTAACCATCTTTTTAATCCATGTATACACTTATAACTCTTTTATGACAAAATCTTGCAATGTGTCCCACATTATAACAACTATAGAAAACAACATTACTTTCTTACCTCTTGACTGGTCACTCCTTCATGGTCCCATAACAACTCATCCCTTGAGACCATTCTATAATAAATTTCTCTACGACCAAAGATATGAACATAAAAACAAAAATCATTGAAATAATTAGAATACCTCATTTAATTAGGCTATTTGATTTGACTCTTCATTTTGACTTTCATGTTAGTGCTCTTAACTTGTTATATATTTTCATGCTCTTTCTCAAACTTGATCATGTTGTCTATGAGCTGATCATGCTCAACCTTCAAATAATCTATATTTTTATTCAATTTATAATACTAAAATTATTTTGATCTAAACTTTTAATTAACACCTTCTAACTGAATCTTGAGATCCTTGATGATCTTCTCATCCCTTTTAGCTTTTTTGACCCAGTTATTATTCAAGGTACAAATATTTTCTTTAAGATACTTCACCATAGATATAAAATCATGATTCATATTATTTTAATGCTTAAAAACATCTAGGTCACTTATGATCTTAGATTCAATGTCAATTTTAGCATCTCCTTACTATCATAGTAGACTTCTTCATCATACATGTTGTCTTCTTGAGCATTAGACATCTTGTGCTTCTTAAGATCACCTTTAAGACGTTAGGCATAATTAAAAGGATCAATATATAATAAAAATTATTTTAATAATGATGATTAATATGTATATGTAAATTAGTATTCAAAATATTCATTCAATTCCACTTAACATTCATGAGCCATTCATACAAACATATAGATCAATCAAAACACAAACAACTATACATATGAACATAAAATATAAGACCACATAAAATATGTGGGAAACCCTTAATGGGAATAAAATCCAATAATATATGTAAATTTATTAGAGTCCTATAAGACAAAAAGAAAATTAGTGAAGCACCAAATCCACATGGAGCACCAACCCCAACTAGCCAAACACCCACTTGACTAGGATTTAGCAAGCACCCACTTGCAAGGATGCACTAACCCCATAGATGAATTATAAACAAATTATAAAATTAATTTATTTAATAAATTTAATAATAATATGTTTATTAACCAATATATGATGACCACCTCTTCATCTCTTCACACTCTTATCCCTCTCAAACTACCTTCTAAGCCACTTTGCTCAACTAGGTCTATTCAAGACTGATTAGGTCATATGACATTGATATTAATAATAAAAACTCATATTATATATTCTTTAAAGTCACTATAATATATTTTTATGGTATATAATACCTCCTTTCACTCAAATATCTTCTATTTCATTCACTCCACTTAGTTTACACAAATAGGCCTAAAATTGACTTATATATACCATTCCTTATTCATATACATCTTTGTTGGCCACACAAACTTGAAAAATTATATTTTATACACAATATATCTTAACACATTTTATCAACAATAATAAATCACACAAATCAATCGACAACATCTTCATTTTGCATTATCCTCCTTTAGGCCTTATGAAGAAATAATAGGCCTTCTTTAGACACACGTTACACTCTGCCTTGGAAAATTTCAAAATGAAACACATGGAATAAAAATAACATATAAAATAAAATATACATTATATATCATCCTCTAATAATAAATATACCTTTTAGGTCTAACCACCTCTTGAAACACTCCACTAGCACTGTTCACATTAGGCTTTTGAACACAAAGAAAAATCTGCCTTGAATAACTAAAGATATCACATAATTTAGACACAAAAAAATGAACATAAATAAATTATATAGAGTATAAATTACCTTAAAAATATATATTATTATTTAAACACTTTAATTCATGGAAAATGGCTCAAACCCATCTCTTTAGTATGCTCACTCATAATTGCCAAAATTATAAAAACTAGTCATGAAACTACCTGACAAAGAACACTTTAAAGGACACTTTAAATGTTTATAAATACATTAAAAAAATTATATAACATCTTCATAATAACCCAAATCATAAAAATATCAAGCTATAATTTCAAACATTTCTATTTTAGACCAATCTCCAGACCTTATCTCACATAATCTTGCTTAAACTAAACATGTCATTTTGGCTTCAACTTTTCAACCTATTTCAGTAACTTTAAATATTTTAAAAATCAATAAAATTAATTTAAATTCAAAAAAAAAAAAAAAAAAAAAAACAAAAACCATGCACTATATTTCATCATTCTCTCATGAAATTACACTCAAATCCAACTTTTCATCACTATAACTTACTTACTCAGAACTGCCAAGACTGTAAAGACAATAGTCATGAAACATTAACATCCAAAAACCTATATATGGGATTTAAATGAATTAAAATTATATTATGACATATCCAAACCATCTTAAAATATAAACATCATATTTTTGAGTGGTAACTATTGGTCTTATAGACTAATTTATTGACCTCACTACACAAAGCTCTCTGAGGCAAACAAGCCATTTTATCTTCATCATTTTCATCACTTAAACTATCTTTAAAACTCATAAAATAAATCTAAATGATTTATAATTCATGATAAGTAAATCCATGTACTTGAAACCATCAATCTAACTTGAAAACACACTTCTCATTACTGCTTAGGTTTTGCACAATTTGCTTTATTAGGCATGTTAGTGACTGGCCTACTTGGATCACCAAAATGAGACACTTAAGGATTAAAAAAACACAAAAAACACAATGGATTTAAAATAAAATTATCTACCTTCTTCATCCAATAATTTGAAAACTTTGTTCAATATAACTATTGATAACTACAATAACCTCTTCATTAATAAGCATGTATCTTCACATTTTATCTCTCATCTCTCTAAACACCACCACCTAGATGTACTTGGGATCCAACACAATATAAAAACACTTACCTAGGTATATCAATACATTCTAGAAAATTTTGATCAACATCTTCAAAATCAAGTCCTTATTAGTATTCTAAGAGGGTTTAAACTTGTTTACAGTGTTAATAATCATTCATAAAGCATAACTCCTTAATTCAAAACATAATGCCTATAATTTTGATTTAGGACCTTTACCCATATACGATGAAATTCTTAGGTTGATTTTAAATTTTTTGATGAGCTAATGATCATAATAAAATCCTTCTCAGGTTGAGAACCCTTCATTTTGAGTACTCGAGAGACCTTCAAACAAATTTTCATGCCTTGTCATTCAAACTAGAACATCAAAATTCATGAACATGCCTAAAAAAAATTGAATCACATTTTTCAATGCTCACCTACTAATACTTTCCTTGGAAACTAATCCTGATAGCCCATTAGGCTGCAATCTCTCTATAACATAGTCTTCATACATTATTAGGCCTTAAACTAACCTTTATGCCTCTTTCTATGTTCTCAACACATAAATGTCATGATAAAAATATCAATTTCATGCCATAAAACCTATATTAAGCTTAAACATTACCATAAATATTTCACATGCCATGACAATAGATCATGATATCTCAGTAGGCTAGGTAGGGTCTAAGTACATATCAAGAGAGAATTCCTTACTCTCAAAGACTCACCTTAAAACACTTTTGAATGATTTTAAAACTAAATCACAAGACCATAAAATGACAAAAAACTTCTCATTTCCCTAAGCTCACTCACTTCACCATGCTACCTACATGTACATTCTCATAAGGTCTAAAGTAGGATTCACAGGACACTTTAACTATGCTCAAACATAGTGACCTCAATGATATCACTCAAGCTAACATAAAAACACTCATATCACTACTCTCATATAATAACACTCTTCCAAGATTCTTAACATAACTTACTATCAACTGACCTTACCATTGCTAACTGACCTTGTTCTTAATAACACTCTTACAGACCTACTTGTAAACACTAGAAAACTACACACTACATTTCTAGATGTCAAAACAACCATAGACTACCTTGAGACCCACTAAGGATCCAAACCTAATCATGTCAATTTTGACCCACTAACTAAACCACCTTTTAAACCCAATTTGACCTTGACCCTTGACCACTGATGATCACCCTAACCATGGATGGTCACACTGATCATCGATAGTCAAGTTCCATCATCTAAACCAACTTAACTAACACTTCAAATCTTACTTGATTTTTTATAATTAGCTATCCTAATTTTAATGTGATCCCATGCATGACAAAATTAAAATTAGACAATAAGTTAGACTCCTTGTTAATACATTATTACACCTCTCCTTTATTCCTATAAAAAGAGTAGAAATGGAAGGAGAAAATAGGGTAAGTAGATCATCAGGAGGAAAGAGTAAAGGAGATAATAGAGATAGATATCAATCATCAACTTCTTCTATAGGTATCTCTTCATTAATAATCATCTTAAAAAATCTCCAAAACTTCTCTAAGCTATCAACCATCAACTATCAAACCATAAGCTAAGTATATTATTCTTTGTTTCAAGTTTTAATTATTTAGTTTATAAATTTCACCTATCCACCCATAACCTCTTTTTAGTCATCTAAATAACTAAACCTTGAACTGACCACCTCTAAACCTTACCCTCTATCTCACAACCAATATCTAACCAAATCCCACCTTCCAAAACCATTTTGTAACCTTAACTAGGAAACCTTCTTGACCTGAACCAAAATAAATAGAAACCATTAATGGTCATCCTGACCATCAATGGTCACCCTGACCATTGATAGTCACCTTGATTATTGATGGTCATTGTGTAAAACTAGACACCCAAAATCAGCAAGTAGAAACCACTTCTCAACCTCAACCAAAACCCTATTTTCTTGACTTTTGTCACAATACAGACCAAAAATACCAACTTGACCATAATTGAACCATATATTTATAGTTTAGCATTCACCTTAATGTTATCTTGTTATTCTAAATAGTATTTATTTCACCTAAATTAAGTACTTTAATTTAACAATTTTGGGAATATTGGTGTATTATTCCTAATTTAATTAAAGGGCCTAAGTAGTAAAATTAGTAAATAAATATGTAATTATTAAGCCACTAACTTGTAAAATTTGATTGCAATTCAAAATTTTGTAAAAATTGTAATAAGGGGGAGAAACTAAGACTTAGGTAGAAACTAATTGATCTGATTGAGATAGAGGTTAGAATTCACTATGTATGACTGGGACACTATCGTGAATTAAGATCTAATTTTTTTTAGTGGTTGGACATGAGCACTAAAATTAGATAAGAGTGGCACTAGAACTACAATCCACCTTTATCATTGTTATCTTGAGGAGCTAATCTTTCTAAATTTTATTCGCTATGTCTATGTGACCCTATCTATGAAGTTTTAGTAACTAGAAGTCTGTAGATCTACTTGTAGAGTAAATTTTCTCTTTAAACCCTATGTTCCATTATACATTGACCAATTTCAGTAAATAAGAGGGGGGTAGTGTGTGTAAGATTCACTAAATGTGGATCCACACCCCTTGTATAAGCACATTTCCCACATACCAATACTCTGAAAAGTGATCAAACCATATGTAGTTCTCCCACTTGATGTGCTTTATGCAATTATATGTATGAAGATATAGAATGCTAAAATAGATTTGCTTGAGGTGGCTAGGGACTGATGTAAGGATTTGAATAATCTTAAAAGTGTGTTCGTTAGTTGTATGTAGAGAATAGGGAATATTTATTAAGTAGTCTTGCTTATATTATTGCTTTCTTAGTGATAATTACTAACCCTTTCAAAATGATCTTTGAATGGGATTTTATAGGGATCTATTGGTCATGGGTTGGATGTACTCATGTTAAGACAATAAGGAGAAGGATGGGTAACTATAATAAATTTACCATTGGGGCCAAAAATGGACTTGGACAAGAGTATAAAGTGGTAGGAGTGGCATCAGTGTTATAGTCCTAGTGTGGCACTATTACCCTGAGTAGACAACACTTAGGGGGATTGATCTATCATGGAAAGAGGAGTCTGGCTCAACTAGGATCAGGTATAAAAGGCTATGGATGATTGAGAATCAACAAAAAGATGCCTATGAGGGTCATGAGAGAAAACAAAAGGGACCTAAGGGTTGGGTGTCATTAGCCATGCTCAAATTACCAATTTTCACAATTTATAAGACTAGATTTACCCCACCTTTATTCAATTGATACAACAAATTGAAATAATAAGATAAAGTAAAAAATAGAATGCGTACCTAAAATTACCTACAAGGTTGAAGATCATGAAGTTGTGTGATGTTGGGTGTGCATAGAGAGAGTATGTTGTGAAGTATAAATCTTAAAAAAGAATAATGAGTATATTAGTTCTTACTAGATATGTTATATATAAAATAAGAATGTACAAATTTGGGTAAGAGAGAGAATGGAAGACAAAGGAAACAATACACCGTATGAAGACTAATACAAAACCTATTATGATGCTGAGTGATGATAGATATGCTAGATATGTTATACCAAGAGTGATGTCCTGAATAGAGATGAGTGCTCAATTCTTTGAGAGTGGCTTAAGAATACAAACATTGGCCCTTTGGATCTATCATTTACCACTAAGTGAAGCTAGGTGATCATGCATGTGTTGATTGATGTTTGGACTATGTGTCTAATCCCTCTGAATAGGTACTTTAATAATACAAAGGCTAGCGAGTCCTTTGGCTCCAGCATTGCCCCATGAAGTGAAGCTATGAACTAATATTGGTATAAAATATGTGTCATATGAGATGGATCTTGAATCCAATAAATGTACTATGAGTTAACAATGTTGGCATAGATATCCAAATGTATGCTAGAAAACAGGCCACTTAGCCATTCTAGAAGATGGAGATTAGGTTTGTATGAAAGCCACTCTGAACTGGTGCACTAGGCTTGTATGAAAACCACTTGGGAAATAAATAATTTGGAATTTAGGATTGTATGAAATCCATTCCACAAATAATTCCAACCACATACAAATGGAATAAGGCATTCAACTACTAAGAATGCCTAGGTAATGCTAAACTTGAAAAGAAAATAAAACAAATGTGCCACACACATTGGCCCCAATCATTGGTGTCTAAAACATGGATTTTGATATGGAAATTATATCAACTATCATGTTTTAAATTGGAAGTGAGAGCCATCATTACATGTATGATTCCCCCTATATCTGACTATCTAAAAAATACTAATTCTAAACTAGTCTAACTATGCAAAACTATAGTTGAAACTACTTTTATAACTACTTCTATAATGTTTGATTTTTTATTATTTGGATAGGAGCACTAAAGGTGGACACTAGTGACACCAACACTATAGTTCAAGTTGGGTGCTATTGTCCTAGGCCAAAACTGGTAACTATTCTAATATTGTCACTGTCTACCTAGTTTGTTCTGACTATTTTGATGTCTGGTTGTTGTTTTGGATGTGTTTAATGTTGATTAATTAACCATAAAGAGATCTAATATCTTTGAGAAAACCCTTGTTTATTTCCCCCTCTTTTGAGGGTAGGAATGCAGACCTTGAAATCACTATCCCTAGAAGAAAGAGCCCTATAATTGTGTTATGATTCAAAGTTATATGATATAGTAATGATAATCAACAAGATATCTCAAGATGTAACATGATTTAAATTGAGAGATTGTTAGATGAACATGGGTATGCCTAGATGTATATAATAATGTAATAACATGTGTGTTGTATTAAACTAGAAATGAAAGTATAGTTAACTATTTGATGTTAGTTATTAGTTAAAGGGATTGAGCATGATGTCCATCATGGCATCCAAAAAAAGAAAGAAAATGCATGATGTGGATCATGGAATTAAAAACAATGAGAATTAAACAAGAAACAAACATACAAGGCAATAAGCAAGAAGCATACAAGGCTAGCCAAGGGGGCACACAAATAAAGGGCATGGGCATATGCCACTCATACTATAATTCAAGCATAAAAGGCATGTTAAAATGCCACATACACATACAATTGAAACAAGCAAAGTTGGTGTGGAAGCCACAATCACATAGAAGAGTATAGGCAAATATCCTAAGGTACACACAAGACAAATAAGTATAGAACATTTCCAAATGTCCTAAGACACATACAAGACACAAAAAATAACTAATAAATGCAATCAAATAAAGCTACATTAAGCAAAAAAAAAAATCATGTAATAAGTAGAAATGCAATCACATCTAACTAATCAAAGAAAAAGGGAAAGTATGTAAGACATGTTAGTACAAGACTAAGTATATGCTAAGAAATACACAAGTCCTATAAACTAGTGAGATGCCAATATAGTAATCTATGTAAAGTAGTAAATGATGTACATGAACATGATAACTAGAATGTGTGGCTTAGGAATGACATAACCTGGATGGTATAGTCATATAGAAGATGCTCACAATGGGTATGAATATCAATGTATGTCTCGATGTATAAGTAGGATGCCCCCTCAATGGGTAGAGTGAAGAAATAAGAGAGTTGTACATCATTGCACACACTCAAAAGATATTAATTGAAGCATATTAATGTATATAAATAAACAAACCATAGCATAAAACAACAAATATAAGTCTAACATAGCAATAGAAATGTAAAACATGGATAATGCATATAATCAAAATGTTTTTGAATATATTGTATTATTTTTGTAGTTTTGATATGTTTTATTGTTTTTTTATTTTAAAAGGTTATATGAGATATGTACAATCAACAATATAAACACTGTGTATAAGAATATGAAGAGAAGCTATGTACAAGTAAACAAAAAGAAACTATGTAGAAGTAATTGAAAGGAAGCTATATATAAATAATTTTAAAAAGTCTTGTACAAGAAAAACTAAGAAGAAATGATACTAAAAAATGATTCTCATGGGAGACTCCATATCATGGTGTCCAATATTGAATAAAGGAATCATGCATGATTGTGATGCATGAGGGAATGGTTGTGAATATGAATCTGAATATTCTGATTCATTGTTAGTATCTTGGAAATCATAATAACTTGTATTATTCCACTCATCACTATCATATTGATTTTGAACCAATGGAATGCTAGTGTTGACTTTTATTGTATTCGGATCTTTTCCTTTGATAAATTGTGTTTTTGAATGATTTGCCTTAATATTTTTCATAAATCCCAAATCTTGGTGACAAACATTATCAACTGCTAGAATAGGAGTAGTGATGCCTTGAACATGTTTTCCCAACCCTTGACCTTTATAATCAAACTATTGTAGATATTTTTGACCAAACCCATTTTTATTAAAAGTTGATCCTCATTTTAGAGAGGTAGATTTTCATATTTTTCATGCTTTACCTGTACTTTTGGTACTATTTATTTATATAATTTTACTTTTTGATTCTTTTGTTGTTTTGAGTTATGCTTTGGTAATCACTTTTGTACTATTTCTAAAATTGACCCTTTATGAATGTGTTCCTATGCCACCATGGATTTCTTGACTAATTTACCTTGTATGGGGTCCTCATTAGCTATTATCTATTGTATATTTTTATTCAACGACAAACATGAAGCTATGTGATGTCCATGCTTTCTATGATATGCACAATAATATCTAGATCTTCTCACTAGATATAGGAGAGGTAGTTTGATCAAGTTGGATTTAATAATTTTGATTAGTACCTCACTTGAAATCTTATTTTATCATTGAATGACTTTTTAATCACTAGTTGTAGAGTTACTTTGTTGTGATTTCTTATTTTGATATGTAAGATTACTTGCAACCAATTGACTAGGTGAAGGTGCATATATATGATTGACACTAGGGTGACTTTGAGGATTTTGAATTATAATATGATTTTAAAATGTTTTGATATTTCCATGTAATAGCTTATTCTACATTTGTAAATCTGAAATTAACTTGTTGGTGATTTGAACCTTTAGAGTCTCGTAAGGGCAAACCCTAGTTGCTTCTGATTGAACATGTAAGCACATATGCTGAAGAGGTTTTGAAGAAGCTATAGGCTAAATGTATGTATTAGGAAAAATAATATATGATACCTCACCTTTTTTAGGGGTGATATCATGGATCTAGTTAGAGGTAAATTATCTATCACCCGCTAGAGGGAGAGGAGGAGAAGGAAATTGTTTCTTGTGCATAAGATATGACATTGAAACTTGACATGTGGTTGTTAGCTTATGTAGTGGATAATTTAAGTATAAAATATTTATATGGGATAAAATTCATGTAATTTGATTTATAATTTGTATAAAAAAATTTTATGAAGAACATTCCACATGATAGATAACAAGTTTGGGATAGAGAGCTTGGAATTGTGTATTAATGCATAAAGAACTTTGAGATGTGTTATGACATTTCTAATGTGTTTAGAATGATAAACTTGAATGTTTTTCCATATGATATATAGAAATAAAGGGATAGAGAACATGAAATAATGCATGAATATATATAAAATTTTGACATGTAACATAATATTTGTAACATGCTTAGTAAAATGGAATTGGAAATTATTCTGCATGAGTGAGAGAGAGAGAGTATGAAAAAGGAATATTGAAATCTAGAAATTAATTTTGTAATATCATAATTTATTATAAAGAGTAATCATGAAATGCAAAAAATGAAGTTTTTTACTGACATATGATAAACTTCATCATTCATGTACATGATAGGACAAATGATGGTCTCCTTATTATTTGCAAGAAATGTAAGAAAAAATTATAAATAAGTGAGATCCAATTTTGAAATCTTATTTTATAATGTAAAGTGATATCTAAAAATCAATAGTACCTAGTGTATGTAACTAGGGTTTTGAAAAGTGATATTCTTGAAAAATACTATGGAATTTTGAAAATAAAAGTGGATTTTTGATTTAAATATGCAATTAAAATTTCAGAAAATTTATTAAAAAATTTGTGATTGAATGGGATATAGTATATACAAATAGGGTTTTGAAAAATAAATGTTTTTGAAAATTAATATTAAATTTTGAAATTTGAAGTGAATTTCTAATTTTAAAATGCTAGTAAAAAATCAGAAAATTACTAGGATGTAGTATGGGCAACTAGGGGTTAAAAGAAAATTATTTTAAAATATGAAAATTTAAAATTTAATGCTAATTTTTTATTTTATTATAAAGGTAAAAAATTAAAAAAAATGAAAAATTAGTAGGAAATTTACCCTAGCATTTTTATGTGCAAATGAAGTAATTTGGGTTCACCAAATGATTTTACAGTTTTTAAATTTTGGTGTATTATTCCTAATTTAATTAAAGGGTCTGAGTAGTAAAATACATAAATAAATAATTAATTCTTAAGCTAATGATTTATTAAATTTTATTGTAATTTAAACTTTTATAAAAATAATAAGGGGAAAAAAATAAGACTTAGCTAGAAATTGATTGATGTGAGTAATACAGAGGATGGAATTCACTATGTAGGATTGGGACACCATCACAAACTAAGATTTGAAATTCATTTTGTGATTGGATAGGAGCACTAAAAATGGATAGGAGTGGTGCCAAAATTTTAGTCCACCTCTCCTGCTATTGTCCTAAGGATCTAAGCTTTTTGGGTTTTGTGTGTTATGTCTGTGTGACCCTATCTATGATATTTTGGTAGCTAGAAGTCTATAGAGCTCCTTGTAGATAATATTTTCTCTTCAAACCATTTGTTCCATTAATATTTAACCAATTTTAAGAAATAATGGGGGGTTAGTATGTGTAAGATTCACTAGACATAGATCCACACCCCTTGTGTGGGCACACTACCTACATACCAATACTCTGAAGAGGGATCAAGCCATATATAGTTCTCCCAGTTGATGTGCTTTAGGAAATAATGTGTATTAAGATGTATATTGTTAAACTAGATGTGATTGAGGTGGCTAGGGACTAGTGTAAGGATTTGAATAAGCTTGCAAGTGTGTTGGTTGGCTCTATACAGAGAATAGGGAAGATTGCTTGAGTAGTCTTGCTTGTATTCTTGAGTTTTAGTGATAGTTTCCAACCCTTTCCCAATTATATTTGAGTGGTATTTTATAGGGATCTATTGGTCATGGGTTGAATGTACTCATGTTAGGATGAAAAGTAGAAGGATGGTGAGCTAGAATAAATTGATCATTAAGGCTAGAAATGGACTTGGACAAGAGCATTGAATGGGGATAGAAGTGGCACCAGTGCTATATTTCTATTCTAACACTATTGTATTGAGTAGAAAGGACCTAGGAGGATTTATTTGTCATGGAAAGAAGAGTCTGGTTTAGCTAGGATCAGATTTGGAAGGCTAAAGATGACTAAGAATCAATGAAAATATGCCTATGAGGGTCATGAGAGTAAGAAAAATGGACCTAAGATTTGGGTGTAATTATCCATGCTCAAGCTACAAATTTTCACATTTTATATGACTACATACATTAATTTATGTTATGTAACATTATTTTATCAACAACATTAACTTGCTCTTAAAAGTTAGATTGACAACCTCCAATGAAGTTGTGTACTTATTGGATCTAGCATGTTAGGCAATCCACCCTTTTACCCAACTAATCAACCATTTATTTAGTGCTTTATTATCTTTAGGTCATCCTCCCAAGCCAAAGAGGAGATCTCATAACCATCTCACGGAGTGCAAACCAAATCTAGGTTCTACTAAGCTTACCCTTATTTTAAATTTTACTCTTTCTTCTTAAATAAATAAAGAAAAATTTCACTAAAACATTTTGGCATGCATAGTGGGACCTTAAGTCTCTACTCAGGTTTTTATTTGATTGCATTTATATGTTCTTATTCATATTTTGTGCTCATAAACATAACTAAAATTTCTTTTTAGATTAAAATTGACTACATACATTGATTACTTGAAAGTTTAGCTCACATAGTTTAAATTAAAGTAAAGTAATTAAACCGTAGCATCACTCTTGTTGCATACATTAAACCAAATCACCTACATCAATCAAACATCATAACAAGTTGACATAAGGCCTGACTAATATTTATTCACATAGTGGTCACCTAACCCTTCCTAATAATCCTACTTAGAGGTCATTACCAAGGGGAGAACCAACTCATCTCTCTAGTTGAGTACAAACTTATCAAATTGGTATATACTAGCTAAGTAGATAACACCTTTATCACTATACTCTGTGAATTAAAGGGGTAGGCCCCAATACCTATCCACGTATTGATTTCTAATACAAATTATTTTAAGAGCCTAAACACAATGTAAAATCAACCATATACTTCTTTGAAAGTACTTACTCTATAAGCCAAGTTGAGTCACATAATTTATTAAAAGCTTAAGGCATAATCCATAAGAGAGACTAAAAAGAAACATAGGATTTAACATGATTTAGTGTATGATTTGTCTTCTTTTGACTTTTCCTTGTCTCTATATTCTTGAGTTGTGAGGAAACTAACTTCCCTTGGAAGCATTCTACCATTTTGACTTCATCCACCCCATCTCCACTGATTTGTTCAATAGAGATACCTCCTATAGTTTCTCTAGGAGATACTAACTTTGTTAGACTCCTAGAAGACAACCCTCTTGCCTTAGAATGTTACTTTACATCAATAACCACTTATACACCCAGCTTTAATTATAATCAACCCAACCTTGCCTATAAAAAATTCAACCTCAACTACAACCAATTGAAAACCTTTCAACAACCACTTGATCATCACATCAACAAAACAATAAAATGTTAACCCTTATTAGACCCTTGTCATAACCCACTTCAACTATCTAAACCTCACCAATATTTGGGTTACCTATCCCAACCACTATCTCAACTAACTCAAACATATCAAATTTTTTATTACCTACCTCAACCATCATATGAATCACCTATACCTCATTTGTGTAAACCTTGTTTATCTTAAAACCAAGACTTTGGTCCATCTCCCTATTCATACCACCAATAACTATCATACTAACCACTATCAAAATAACCACTATCAACTTACTTTATAAACCTCATCAAATCAAACCAACAATTATCCAACAAACAACTATCAAAAAAACTTTTCTAACCAATCAATCTTATCAAGCTTAGCAATGTTAACAAACCTATCAATCCAACCTACCTTACTCACCTTCTCAACGTTATCAACCCCATCAAATCCAACCAATAACTATCAACCTACCATATTAAACCAACCAAACTTTTCAAATCACCTAACCAT
Source organism: Torreya grandis (assembly GCA_037957365.1). NCBI lineage: Eukaryota > Viridiplantae > Streptophyta > Pinopsida > Cupressales > Taxaceae > Torreya > Torreya grandis. The sequence continues at coordinate 41,352 of JARHVA010003083.1, forward strand.
ATGAAACCTACCCACCATATCAACCATGTGAAATATATCAAATTCCTCAACCTTATCTACCTTATCAAACAATCTAAATTTTTTGAAACCACCAATATTATTAAATCAACCAACCTTTCCAAATTAAACCAATAACTATCAACCGAATTTTTCCAACCCACCAACCTTATCAAGCATACCCAACCCATCAAATTACTCAAAATTGTTGAGTCAATCCAACTTATTCAACAAACCAAGTTTACCAAACCAACCAATTAGCTCACAACCTCAAGAGCCATTGCTTCACCCTCTTCTTAGGCATTATACCCCACTGGGGGAATCATATGCCTCAATCCTTGGCAAAATTTGAAGGGCTTATATCATCATACTCCCTCAAATTAAATTCATCAATGCTTCTTACCCAAAAACCATTTGGTTTATAGAGAATGAGTTTTGTATGTGTCATCTTACAAATATACATGTGGTAGATAGATGTGGGTATTTTAAGATGGTCATCCAAAACCTTATCAATTGGAAGGAGGTTCCAAATGATATTATCCATGTTACCCCAAACCTAGGCTTGAATGTCTTCGAGCAATCAATCATTGAACCTCTTTTTACACCCATTATTATGTAAGCCCATAATCAAGGCCATCAACACAATGAGGTCCCTTCATTAGATTTGGTGTTTAGTGCATCTATAACTAGGGAAACCATAATTGAAAACCCAACCAATCCACTTGTTAACCAAGTGAATCCTTTTTAACTTCCTTTTGAAATCATCATTAAAGAAGAATTAGCCTTAAACCACCCACTTGTTGATCAAGAAGAACCTTCTCAACTTTCCTTTAAAACAATCATTAAGGAAATCAACCCACCTCTTCTATTTCCCCTTTTAATGGAGCCAACACAAGCCCAAAACACTTAAATTATAAATAAATATAACCTAACCTCAACTAAAATCAAATCCATTCAATTCCTCTATAATTTTCTTGTTTTCATCTACCTAATTACATTATCTTTGGTTTGATTCCCTTTTAAACAAGATCAAATATTTATCACTTTACCTTACCAAACAAACCAAACAAAAAAGCAAACCCAACCAACAAGATAAGTCAATCACCCATCCTACCTCCCTCAATCAAACCAAATTCTAAACTAAATTAATCAACCATAATCAACCTAAATTTTAATCCAACCATAAGCAACTTATCTATCAACACAAACCAACATCAACCCTCCATTTGATATTTCTTGAATCTCGACTACCTTTTTATCTATGCTACGTACACCTCACCTAAGCTCCCTCATTGGTAAAAGTCAACACTCTTGTCCACCCAACTTCCATTTGAATATGATGTTCTCAATATCATTTATAGACATAAAACCTACCCAAATCTAACCCAATAATGTTTCCCTCTCCATAGCACCATAACATAGATCTAGCCAGAACCACCACCTATAGCTTGAACTCCAAAGTAATAACAACTAACAACCCTTAATAGGAAAATGAAGTCACCTTCATCATTCCTAAACCCTCTTTAATAACCCACAACTTTACCTAGGAATCTTTCCCCCCCTCAACAATCATGGAAAGAGAATCTGGGGGTATTCTTCCTCTAAAATCTTTGACCAAGCAAAAACCCCAACATTAACAAACGACCAAGCCAACCCTTGGCACTTACACCTCAACCCACACCTAGCCTAATACCAACATAACCTTAAACTTAAACAAAAATTTACCTTGACCAAACTTTTATCAATAACCCAAACCATAACTAAATCTACATAACTAAACCAAAAACTAACCCACATTATCATTAACCAAAGTTTATCCACCATCACCTAACCAACATTTAATATATTTACTATATCCAACCTAGAGTATTTTCCATGTTTTATCAAGTGTTTAAAATTAATTGGGGGACCTCTTCATGATTGGCTCAAATCATTTACATGTAACTGTGGATCTGGGGCATATCAGAACCTAAACCCCTCAATGCTTTACATTCACATCCCATTATTTTATTAAACCAAGTTCTTTATCATATTGTGTCTCACTTAAGATCATCCAACATTTTCATGCACCTTCATTTCATTATTTAAAGGACAAATTATTAAAACAAGATCATGTTATTATCCATCAAAACTTTTTCCTAATTCTAAGCATGGGCACCAAAGCTCTACCTATGGCATGATTGTCATCAACACTTTTCTCCCCTTATAGGACAAATCCCTATGGTCATTGTCACTTAGAGATATTTCACCCATCATTCACCTTATTCAACTATGGTTTCACCTCTATAAAGGAAAGCCTTTTAAGCCTATAGAGACTAGTCTATGTCTAAACCAACATAACATTCAATTTAGGCTACCAAATATCACTTCAATCAAAATCTCTCGCATTATAGAATACTCCATTGAAGGATATCTGCCCAAAACTACCAAACATTTCTTAAAAGGGTATACTTATCCCTCAAAGGACAACTATCACACAAAAAAAAATACAAAGCTTAGACCACTCCCTTGAAGGATGGCTAAACCAAACACTTTTCAAATAAGAAATCACTTGGAAGCTTCTTGCATTGATCAACTTCCCTAAACCATAAAATTAAAGCAATAAAAAAACCCAAAATCTAAAGTAAAAAGAAAATCAATCCCAAGAAAACTTCCATCAACTTTCACATAACAATAGTAAACTTCCCACATCAATCAGTCTACCCCAAAATTAGAACATGGACTTGTATATAATGATTTATAGGTCACCTACAGAAGGGGCAAGCCATCCCCACAAGAAGGTTACACTATCATTTATCCACATACCATTCATCTCCACCTTTCATCCTCTACTAAATCAAGGGTTTTTGATCTTAATTGACACTACATGACCAAGCCACTTATTTTAACTAATGAACTAACACCAATGAAATGCATAAAAGGGGCTTATGTTCTTAATCCCACCCATCGTAACATTTTGGTCTTTTCCAACCAAATAATTTCAGCCTCCTTCTACTTTCATGACCACTTGAAAAGATATTTGTCTTCCATTTTTGAGTCATTGAAACACCAACCACCTAATTTACATCCTTTCACCAAATTAGGGAACTGATTTAAACACCAACAAACCAACCAACCATACACCCTTTGGAGATAACCTTATTCTCCACCACCCAAACAAATTAATTAACCTCAACTTGGTCATCTTAGCCCACCTTTCACACTTTTTGTAACCCAACTTTGCCTTTGTTAGTTTCATCCCATCATTTACCTTTCCATTTTTGATGAACTTGTGCTACTTGTGCACCTCGACCATTTAGGTGATTTAGAGTATGGGCCTTTGTGGTGCCAATACCTACAATAATGTTTTCTTCTCAAGATCACATCTTACCTTGGATACCTATGAATACATCAACCTTAACTAGGATACTTGATTTTATAGGGGTAACCCATATTAGCTATGCCTAATAATGTGGCTTGGTTACCCTATAAATTGTCTTTCTAGTACCAACCTTGTTTTACTACCTTAACCCAACCCCCTAACCATTGTATACGATCCTTATCCATCGACACCATAGCCAACCAAATTACCTCATCATGGTTCCTTCTACCCTAATCACCTTGACACCTCACCATTTGGCCATTTTAGCCCAACCTAGCACCCATTTTGTGACAAATTTTGCTTGTTAATTTGACCACAATGATAACATTTCCATGTTGACCACTTTTTAATCTTGTACCAACTCACTCTTACTAGTCCCACTTGTGTCTTCTTAGGAGCACTTCCTACCTTAGATAACAGTGACACTTGACTAGTTTGTGTTTTCATCAAGAGCAATTGTGCCCTTGGATACCCACAAAAAATAGACATATCTTAGGAGAATGTCATTTATGAGTATACCTAGTCACCATGCCTAAATGTGGTCATTTGATCCACTTGCCACTTATACTTCTAACACTGACCCTAATTATTACTGACTATGGCAACTTAGTTAATGTGCAATCCTAGATATCACCCTTTTATCATATTTTATGTGCATATTTGCACTTTCAGTGCCCAACCTATAATTCACCCATTTCATCATCCCCTACCAACTCATAAAACCTAAAAAGGATTCTGGTTTACCTCATAAATTCCTAGTTTGAGGGGAAACATCTTCTCTGATGCTCAAGGTAACCTAACCTTCGACCTATAATCCATTTTTGTTTTGTAGTTTGTTGATACAAATTACATAAAAAAATAGACAAAATGTAGACACTAGAAAACTACACACTATGATTCTAGATGTCAAAACACCCCTAGACCACCTCAAGACCCCCTAGGGACCCAACCCTAACCTTTCGATGGAAACTATACCTAACTCAAGTTAGTTTTGATCCATTGACTAACCCAAATATTTAATCTAACTTGAAATTGACCCTTAACCATCAATGGTCACCCTAACTATCAATGGTCAACCTGACCACTGACGATTAGATTCCACCATTTAAACCAACATAACTGACCCTTCAACTTCAACTTTATTTTTTATAATTAGCTCATCTAATTCACATTTAACCTATGTATAATTAATTTAAAATTAGATAACAAGTTAGACCCGTTGTTAACATATTATTGCACCTCTCTTTCCTTCCTATAAAAATAGTAAAACTATAGGGAGAGAAAGGGGGTAATAAGATCATTAAGAGGCAAGAGCAAGGGAGAGAATATAGATCAAGATCAATCATCAATTTCTTATGTAGGTATCTCTTAATTAGTAATCATCTTCAGTAAGCTCCAAAACTTCTCCAAGCCATAAACCATCAACTATCAAACTATTAGCTAAGTATATGTAGAGTAAAAAATACTCTATGTTTCATTCTAATTTTTAGTTGTGCATTGCAAAATTTTGTCCCTTAACACTTTGGTTCAAGATGGAGAAGTTTACATTCAGAGCTCGAGTTTGACGTTCTTTTTGCCTCATTTTTCTCTAAGTGTTGAAGTCAAGCAGAAGCTACCAAGTGTCATTGGTTGAGGCACCTTTCATAATTCTTATAAGTTGGTTAGGACATGCCACGTATCTCATAATAACTTAGCAGAATGTAAAAAGTGTCAGCATCCATGTTTCATATCGGCATCCACATTTCAAATCTCTTTTAAGTGGAAGGTTTCAACAAGCTAAGTATTAGGATTAGGCAGAGGGCATCAAGTGGCAATCATAGAAGGTTTCAATTTGCTTTTCTAAAAGTGTCAGAAGATGCCAGGTATCTTAGTTGAAGAGAGCAGAAGCCACCACATGTCAACCTCTAAATTATTTTCATTTTGTTTCACTGATATAGTAAAGACTATGCTGGGTCTCAAGTTTTGTTTTGAAGCAAGCGGAAGCTGCCAAGTGTCATTGTCTATGTAAATATGAAATGAGGCTTGATTGTTTCTATAATATAAATAGAGTGATGTAAATACCAGCACATGTCACCTTCCATATGTTTCTCAAAAGGTGGATAAAAGTAGCAGAGATCACCACATATCCCTAGTTAAGTAAAGTGGAGATTGCCATGTGTCCTTTGTTGAGGCAAGTGGAACATTAGATTGGGAACATGCAAACAATCTAGAGTGAATCCGATGCTATAAAAGGGGGTCCAGAGATCACTGGAAAAAGGAGGAGAATCTAGAGATAATTTTCTAAGAGAATTATTGTCAAGAGTTTTTAGACTTTCTAGAGTTATGATTAGGAATATCATTTGCCTTTATTTTATTTTCTTAAGTTGGAAAGTTTATGTAACTATGCATGTATTTGTGCCTCTTATGTGACTGGAGAATTAATAAGAAGATTGAATCCTATGCCTTTGTTGATATTTTATGTATCACTGCAAAAGTAGTCTAAGCTATGAGCCTCTATTTCTATTGCTTTCATCTTTTACATTGATCATGCCTTGTTTTCTCTTAAATGTAATTAAATCTCACATATAGTTTCATTATGCTTAGATTAAGGGTTGAATTAAATTCAGGTGCATCACCATAGTTAGATTTTATTTCTTTGCATTTGTGTTTTTGTTAAAATTTCTATCCCTTTTCCCAGTATATGCTCAATATAAAGAAGAGACCAGCTTCTTAAAAATTTGGAGGTTGTTTCAAGTTGCAAGTCCCATATTCTTGAAACTTCCCATTATTGGTGTTAGAAACAAAGTGAAATTTTAACCATCAATAGTTTTTGGCACGCCTGATGGGACACTATATTGAAGTTTCTTTCAAGATCGTATGAACCAGAGAGCTATGAGGAGTTAGAGCTATAGACCAGTAACTAGATCTTAGTCTGTTGTAAATCTAGGTATTCTTTTGCCACCATTGGTAACTAGTCCTAGAAGAAGAGTCAACCAGTTTATACCAATACCAAGAACAAATATGGGAGCCCCTATAGCCCCAAGAAATTATGCAAGTTGGAATAATGGTAGTCCTTTGATTCTCCCAATACCACTAGCCACTTGGGACTCTATCCTAGTGAATGCCCCAAAATTTATGCCCAAATTCAGTGGGTAAGACTTAAAACTCCTAAAGAACATCGGCAAGATGTATCAAATGTCTATGTTATACATGTTGTCACATAGGAAAATGTGGCAGTAAGATTATTAGCAACTTATTTTAAAGGGAAAGCTCTAGAATGGTACCAGTCCTTAACCCCAAATACCATATCTACATGGGATCAGCTTAGAGATCTTTTCTTTGAAAGATTCGAAGAGAAGGGTGATAAGTCTTCTTTATTACAGCAATTAATTACCATCCAAAGGGCACCACAAGAAGCGATGACTGACTTCAATTCTAGATTTTAAAAGACTTGGGAAAGAATCCCTACTACAGCTAGACCATTACTAGGTATGGCTATAGTGTTTTATCTTAAGGCTTTAAATTTAGACATATATGTTATGATTTAGTTGCTTGGAGGTCAGACTCTCCCAGAGGCTTATGACTATGCAGTCAGAGCTAGAAATAGTTTGATAGATGTTGGAAAGCTATCTCCAAGGCCTCCCATGACCATGTTTCTAGAGATTTCATTGTTATTACATCAAGAAGCCCATAAATCCATAACCCCACCTGTGTCTATGTACATATATCCTCAACCACCTGCTAAATAAATTGTCCCTGCCCAATCATCTAAGTTGGATGATATCAAGAATATCTTAAGGACATTTTATAATGAGCTAATTAATATGAAAAGACAATAGAATACTTATACTAAACCCCATTATCAAGGCTATCAAGGAAATATATTTTCATCATAGCCAAACCAATACTAGGGTCCTCAAAGGCAAATTAATCCTCAGCTAGCAAACCAATTTGTTGCAGTCCCTATACCTTCACAAATTGTTCCTCCCAATTTGAATAGGGAGATTGTTCTAGGGCAAAATAACTATGCAGATAGCACCAATGCTTGGTGTTTCCATTTTAATATTGCTCATACACCTAGAGATTGTCCCATGGGTAATCTACAAGAAAAGGTTGCAGAGCAAAGAAGAATGGATGGACAATTTGTAAGTACTAGTGACAATCAAGTCTACCAATCTTTTGATATGCAAAATTTAGTCTTAATGCCTCAAATGCAAGGGATGTCTTTGCAATAAGAAGAAGAAATAGCCCCAGAACATGCTTTGTTCTCATGGGTTGAAGATGAAGAATCAATTTTCTTGAATGAAGCTTCCACTTCTAAGAAACCAGTGGTGTAATCAGACTATTATACTAGATCAAAGAGAAGGATGGTGGAATAGCCTAAAGTTGTAAATAGTCAAGTCATGTAGAATCCTCCATTTCAAGGATAAAGAAACATATTTGTTAGACAAGAAGTGCCTCATCCGATGTAGAATCAAGTGATTCCTACACAAATTCAAGAAAAAACAAGATATCCTTATTTTCAAAGAACTCAGACCCTTGGACCAATAAATGTGGTGGATAAGAAGACTCTAACACAAGTATCAATATGGGATATATTAGCTATTCTTGAATAGAAGACACTACTACAAGAATCTCTACAAGGTCAAGCATTGCCCAAATGTACTGTTATCAGAGGACCTACTGAAAAAGAAAAGCTCAAAGACATAGTTCATCTATAGATAATAGCCCTAGTGAACAATGCACTAGAGGTAAGCAAATCCAAACTGGATCCCTTTTATTTAAATTTGATATTTGGCAAGAAACTGTTGCATAATGCAATGATAGATTTAGGGGATAGTACTATAGTAATGCCTAAGCATATAGTTGATGCTTTAAAAATAAAGTATGAACCACTCACTAAAGGAGTCATGCAGCTAGATGGCAAAGTAGTACAAACACTAGGGAGAATTAAACAACTCCCATTACAATTATATACTTGTCCCAATATAATTGTAAATCAAGATGTAGTAGTCATAGATATACCTCCTGTATTTGGCCTATGCTTATCCAAAGACTTTACAACCAAGATAGGAGGATATATGTCCCTTGATTGGTCTCACCTCATCCTAAGAACCAAGTATGGTTTAAAGATGAAGATATTATCTAAGCCATTATATAAGGATCACATCACCAATGAACCAATTGCAAAGTTAGAGGCAGCTCATGCTATGATGAATAAAGAAGAAAGGGTTTTTGTTGAGGAGTTAGGTGAATGGACTGAACATGATCAAGAAGAGGAAAATGATCATTTATTAGTTATGATGCAAAGTGACCCATATGAAAATTATGACTCCATTGGTCTAGGCACTTATGTCATATTTGAGGAAGATCATAAAATCCCAAATGTTTTAAGGGAAGAAAAGTCAAAAGATACCTCTTCTATCAATCCTCAAGTTTCTCAACATAAATTGCATATTCTGAGTGAGAAGTCACAAGTGTATGCCTTAATCTTTAATGAAGAAGAGATAATTTCTAAATTTCTTCTTACTTTGAAAGATGATGTGGAGGATCATGAACATTTCCTTGATCATGATCTAAATGATTTGTTTGAAATCATTGGGTCAAGTTATACTATTTTTCAAGGAGGTTGTGAGCTGGTTGCAAATGAACAAGACATCATTGAGACTCAATTACATATGCAAAATTACTGTAAACTTTTAGAATTATCCTCTCAAGAGGTTGGTAATTTTGAAGTCATAAAAGAGGATGATCATGCAATGTAACTTGAGTTTGAAGTAGAAGGAGATAAGCCAATAAATGATATATATCAAAGGGATTCTGTTTATGAGCAAATAGTCATTAATTTCTTGATAAGACATGCTAGTATCAAGAACTAGCATTCGACAAGCTTCCAAAGACAAGAAGATTTTATATATGTTGGAAGCATGTTTGACTCAGACTCACTCAAATGCAAGCCAATCAATGTGGCATACAAAGAGAGCAAGTCAAACAAAGCTATATCCAATTTAACCACTTGTCCGGCAATATAAGCCAACTTGTCATGAAGGAGACTTTATAAATTCTTCTTTTGATCCAAGAGGGAGATAAAGATACTTGGTTAATGTATTATAGTTACATAGTTTCCCCTTTTTGTATTGCTTTGTTTTCCTATTTTTATTTTCCCACTCTTATTTTAAATAAGTGTTCTTTGAACACGTAATCAACAGCTCAGAGTTTTTCAAAATTTTCAAAATTTCTCAATACATTGAATATCTTCCAAATCTCTAGAAATCCCCAAGGTACCTTGCACTGCCACTTGCATAACATGTCTATCTCGTTGTCCCATAAAGATTAATTAAGATTTTCTAATAGTTATCTGAGTTTAATGCTATTTTGAGACTTGATAGGTCAATAAATACCTCTTAGCAAGAGTTAAAGCTTACAAGTTTCTCAAACATTCCTTCATCTGTGAGAAAATATCTTACTACTTGCATTTTCAATTCCTGGTAAACTTGCTTCAGCAAAAGTGTTTCTATTTTTCAGAAGTTCATACCAGTTATCACAAAATAGATATAGAGATGGAGGGAGCATAGTCTTCACAATAAGGAGCTAATATGTATGAATCCCTTGATAAGTTTCTTATGAGTAAGTCATATGATTTAGCTCCTGTGTAACCATTGAAGACCTATCCATGAACCAAAATTCCTAAAGTTGGTCAAGCAAGTGACCCATTAAAGATAAAAGATTATGTAGATAGAGTCATGGAACCAATTCTTCAAAGAGCTAGTAGTAAAACTCTTAGAGAAGGGGCACATCAAAGGTGTCTTCAAAGAGCCAGAGTGGGGCAATATGAGACATTTTCCATGAGGATATGGACTTCACAACTGACACAATTCATTGTCCCAAGTGTGCATCCATGCCCTGACTTGGTTGAACTATGCATAGACTTGTTCCATGCACCTCAAGCACCATTCAACAGGGTCCATTCATGGTGCAAATCACATCAAAGGCTATCAAGGACATGTTAGCCCTGTATCATGATAATAAAGCTACATTTTCCACTATTGCTAAAATTCAAAGAACATGGGCAAACATCAATACTCAGTTGAGATTCTTAAGATCGAAATTGCAAATGGTTGATGATGATACTACTATGCCAACACTCCTTGCAGCAAGAGCCCAATTTGCACAAGCTAGCCAAGATGCACTATCTATGATGCCTTTCATCTTTGGAATGAAGGATGATATGGTAGTCTATGGAGAAGAAATGGCTATCCTCTTTAGACTAAAAACCATCGACAAGACTCAAGAGTATCAGATTGATTTTTTTGAGCAGATTGCATACTCTATGGTGGAACAATTAGCCCAATTCAAATCAAAAGGAATTTTTAGGTACCCTTCTTATTTGTTTCACCTCATGTTATATCAAAACTCTGATATCTTTGCCCAACATATGCATCTTGATATGTATGACCCAAGTTTTGATTTACAAAGGACCATTCCTATGTCTACATGGACACATATTTTGTCAAAAACTAGTGACCCATATGATTTTGGGAACTATTTATTACCCCTACTTTTTGTCACCTCAGTCCCAAACTAGTTATGAATAGAATATTTCCAAGTGTTTCAAACCTTTTGGCCAGTTGCCTAATTCCTTGTGATTTATATTTTGGATCCCACCATACAATTATTAGAGTCCATGGTTTTTGTGGGGAACCAATGTTGCTACCTAAGATTTTGACTCTTAGGTTAGCATTCTCAGAGGTCACTAGGCATGTATCTATAGTAGATAATGAATATGGATCTAGGAAGAGGAAGAGAAAAATTTATGACCTCCCATGGATGACAACCAGCATGGTATTAGAAGCCAGAGACACTGAGATTGTGGTTCTTAAAAAGTTGGCCTTCCTGGGTTTCGTACTAGTTGAAGACAAATGGATATATGACCCAAATGGTTTAATAGCTTCTTAGATGAGGACTAATAGGGTTGCAGCTAGAATTGCACATGAAGGCCACCCTTTTTGGGAAAATAGGAAAAATGCTAGAGAAGATATTCTTGGATTTTATGTTGAATTAATAGATTTGCCCCTTCCACAAAACAGGCCCTGGGAAACATTCTATGTTAAGTAGAGGGATTTTGACCCTAAAGTTAGAATGACTTCTAGCTTAAGAAGGTCATTAAAGAATAAATATTGGGATGCTAAGAGGATAGAAGCCTATTAGAAATATAGGTAGGGAATTTGTCAAACAACTCATTCTTTTGGGAATGTGGACACAGATGAGAGATGGGAAGAACTATGGGATGAGTGCCATCTATCCCCTGAATCTAGCCCTAAAACAAGCAATTTGTTGACACAAGGTGTAGAGATAGAAGCCAGAGCAGGATCAAGCCAAGAGTCATAGGCCTCAGGGCAAACTATAGCTACAATAACTGTATCAGTTTGGCCCTAATCTCTTAGTGTCATGGAAAATCAAAAGAGTGTGGTACCTTCACCACCAAAAGCTTCCCCATTGGCATCAGTTATTAAAATTCTTAGTTCTCCACAAGCATCACTGATGGCAGTAGTAGATGTTGAAGGAAAAGAAGCATAGCTAAAAGAAGAGACACCAAAGAGGTGAAAGAGGTTGTAGTTTTAGTTTGATTTAGAGGAGGAAGCAGAACCTTCACAATGCCAATTATAGAGTACTATAATTTCTCCTCAGTTAAGTATTTTTCCTCCTCCTTCTTAATCTCTTTCTTCTCTTATTGGCATGATGATTCCATCTACCCAGATGACATCCCCTACCACCACTATTGTTCCCATTTCTCACTTAGCCGCATCTATCCCTACTCAAGCTTTAACATTACCTCACTTTTCCCCCTCTATTCCCAAGAAACATTTCCCTTAGATTGCCCATAGCTAAGAATTGGATATTCAATATGGTTTTCCATAGGGACATCCTTTTGTGGGTAGGCACATTACCTCTCCTTCTACCTTCCAAACCCAAGTAGATGCTACTAGGAAGGCAAGGGAAGTCCAAAGAGAGAAAAAGAAGATCAAGGAAAATAAAGCCTTGGCTACACCCCATTTATTGTCATAATTTGACCCCATTTAGTAGCAATTGACAGTGAATAATTTGTCACCAAATGTAACCAAGCCAAGTGAGTAGATGTAGCCGAAGGACTACACAATGAATGAAGTGGCCATAGACATGTCCTTGTTTAGGCCACAAGACAAAATTGAGTTGTTAACTAAATCCACTTCTACAGTTGCTGAAGACTACTTAAAGACATCAAGGAGGCTACAGAAGATGGAGGCTAATTTAGCCAAGAAAAAGGCAATCTGTAATAGTTTGACCACAAAAATCAATAAAAAAGATAGTGAAATAGATAATCTAAATAAATAGTTGTAAGATACTGGTTCTCTTTAGACTCACCAGGTGATCCAGGCCCAAAATGATTCCTTAAAAGTAGGGCTAATGCAGGTAAAAGATGTAGTGATGACCCTAAGGCACGAAAAGGTAGCACTGCAATAAAAATGCGAGGAACACCTATTGTAGGTTACTTAATTGCAATATAAGCTACTAGCTAAACAAAATAATACCATGGCTATACAAGCCCAATTTCAAACTGAGCAACAAAGAATAGAACAATTGACACTGGAGCTAGCCAATAGGCCAAAGAATGTTAGAGTGTTAAGTCTGGTGAAGGAGCTCTATGAATCAATGTGGAAGAGAATCTCTTCAGAGATTATTTAGCTCAGGCCTTCTCTCACCTTCTTACTAAATGTACATAAATTGTGTGAAAAGGTGGAGAATTCAGTTGCAAACACTCTGGCTATAATTTCTAGGAGAGTATTCGACTCTGAAATGTTGCTGCAAAAGCTTTATGATGCAATGGATGGAACATTGTCAATAACAGGAATTGAGAATAGAATGGTCACTACTAAGTGAGTGAATGAGGTTCTCATTTGCAATTCTATAGCCATTAGTTACAGAGAGCTTCTTGATGTCATGAAAGAAGGCATCAGTGAAATGAAACAACACATTGAAGACCTAGTACAATTAGGTCTTCCTTCTCTATTTCTTGATGACAAGACAGTGTTAATGGTTGATGAAATTAAACCTTTTCTGTTGGCCAAACAGAATGATCAGATAGTTTTTTAGGATTTAAGGGATGATTCATCAGTCCCTGAATTAAAAGCTATTTTGATTCTTATTGCCTAGCTTGAATTCAAATTGAAGGCTATAGTTTAGATTTTGTAGAATTTTTCACACAAGGATATTATTAACCTTGATTTAGCCTTCAATGAATTTCAGAATAAGTAGGGGTTATCTAATGATGAATGGTCTACCTATCAAACAACAATACTGAAGCTGTAACTTTGAAATTTTGATCTAGTAGGAGTTGTGGTTTCTTTTTTGAGTAATCTCAAAAGTCCTTGGGGTCACTAATAACTATAGAGTAAAAAATACTCTACGTTTCATTCTAATTTTTAGTTGCACATTGTAAAATTTTGTCCCCACACACTTTGGTTCAAGATGATGAAGTTTACATTTAGAGCTTGGGCTTGATGTTCTTTTTGCTTCATTTTTCTCTAAGTGTTGAAGTCAAGCGAAAGCTACCAAGTGTCATTGGTTGAGGCACCTTTCATAATTTCTATAAGTTGGTCAAGATGTGACACGTATCTCATAATAACTTAGTGGAATGTGACAAGTGTTAGCATCCATGTTTCATATCGACATCCGCATTTCAAATCTCTTTTAAGTAGAAGGTTTCAATAAGCTAAGTATTAGGATCAGGTGGAAGGTGCCAAGTGGCAATCACAAAAGGTTTCAATTTGCTTTTCTAAAAGTTATAGAAGATGCCACGTATCTCAGTTGAAGAGAGTGGAAGCCACCACATGTCAACCTCTAAATTATCTTCATTTTTTTCATTGATATAGTAATGACTGTGGTGGGTCTCAGGTTTTGTTTCTAAACTAAGCAGAAGCCACCAAGTGTTGATGTCCATGTAAATTTGAAATGAGGCTCAATTGTTTCTATAATATAAATAGAGCGATGTGGAGACTAGCACGTGTCACCTTCTACAGGTTTCTCAAAATGTGGCTAAAATTAGTGGAGATTGCCACATATCCCTAGTTAAGTAAAGTAGAGATTTCGATGTGTCCTTTATTGAGGCAAGTAGAAATTGCCACCTATCCCTATGCCTTTTTTTAAGTTACTTAGGCAAGAAACACTATGGGTCTTATTTTCTATTAAGTTGTTAAAGTTTCAAAGAAGCATTTTGTGACATGTGTCAAAGGTGGAACACTCTTGAGCAAAGACACAAAAAGAGTAGAAGTTACGTAAAAAGTGTTGTGTATCTTCGGTAAGTTCTGCGAAACACGCCAAGTGTCATTTTTTGGTGCATCCTAAATAAAGAGAGGGTTTTTAAGAGGAAGAGAGGAATCAGCCAAGTGTCCTCTCCCATTTGAAAGTAGGAAGCATCCTGAGTATCTACTTCAGTCAATAAACAATAGAAAGACAAAGCATTTCAGAATGTAAGAAATATCTTCTGTTAGACACTTCTAGTTCGGTTAGAATTTAGTTGGATCTTTAGATTGGGAACATGCAGACAATATAAAGTGAATCCAATGCTATAAAAAGGGGTGCAAAGATCACTAGAAAAAGGAGGAGAATCTAGAGAGAATTTTCTGAGAGAATTATTGTCAAGAGTTTTTAGACTTTCTAGAGCTCTGATTAAGAATATCATTTGCCTTTGTTTTATTTTCTTAAGTTGGAAAGTTTATGTAACTGTGCATGTTTCTATGCCTCTTATGTGACTAGATAATTAATAAGAAGATTGAATCTTGTGCCTTTGTTGATGTTTTTTGTATCACTGCAAAAGTAGTCTAAGTTGTGAGCCTCTGTTTCTATTGTTTTCATCTTTTACATTGATCATGCCTTGTTTGCTCTTAAATATAATTGAATCTTACATATAGTTTCAATGTGCTCAGATTAAGGGTTGAATTACATTTAGGTGCATCACCATAGTTAGATTTTCTTTCTTTTCATTTGTGTTTCTATTCAAATTGCTATCCTTTTTCCCAATATATGCTCAATATAAAGAAGAGACCAGCTTCTTAAAAATTTGGAGGTTGTTTCAAGTTGCAAGTCCCATATTCTTGAAACTTCCCATTGTTGGTGATAGAAATAAACCAAATTTTAAACCATAAATAGTATACTATTATTTATTTCAAGTTTCATTTATTTGGTTTATAAATTGTACCTATCCACCCATAACCTCTTTTCAATCATCTAAATAATTAACCCTTAAACTAGCCGCCTCTAAACCTTACTCTCTAGCTCACAACTGATATCTAACCCAAACCCACCTTACATAACCATTTTGAAACCTCAACCAAGCAACCTTATTTAATTTAAATAAAAACAATAGCTACCATCAATGGTCACCCTAACTATTGATGGTCATACTAACTATTGACGATCACTTTGTAAAACTAGACACCCAAAATCAGCAAGTAGAAACCACTTCTCAACCTCAACCAAAACCTTATTTTCTTGACTTCTATCATAATACAGAATAGAAACACCAACTTCAGCATAAATAAACCATATTTTGACTATTTATAATTCACCTTAATGTTATCTTGTTAATCTAATCATTTCTTATAAATAGTAATTATTTCACCTAAATTAAGTACTTTCATTTATGTTATTTAACCTTCTTTTATCAGCAAAATTAACTTGTTCTTAAAAGGTAGATTTAAAGCCTCCAAATAAGTCATGTACTTCTTAGATCTAGCTTTCAAGTAAATCCACCCTTCTACCCTATTAATCAACCATTTCTTTAGTGCTTTATTATTTTTAGGTCATCCTCCCAAGGCAAAGAGGATCTCTCACAACTATCTAGATCATGAAGTGCAAACCAAATATAGGTTCTACCAACCTTAACCTTATTTTTAGTCTTAATATTTATTCTTAATTAAATAAATCAAAATTTCAATAAAATATTTTGTCATGCATAGTGGGACCTTGAGTCTCTACTCAGGTTTCTTTTTCCTTGCATCTATATGCTCTTCTCCCTATTATATGCTCATAAATGAAACTAAAATTTCTTTTGGGATTAAAATCAATTACATACAATTATTACTTGCAATTTTAGCTCGCATATTTTAAATTAAATCAAAGTAATTTAATCTTAGCATCACTCTTATTGCACACACTAAACTAAACCACCTACACCAATCAAACATCATAACAACTTGACATAAGGCCCAATTGGGATTCCATCACCTAATAGTCACCTTACCCTTCCCAATAATCCTACTTAGAGGTCATTACCAAGGGGAGAACCAACTTATCTCTCTAGTGAATTCTAAACTCTATAAATTAGTATATATTGGCTAAGCACCCAACACCCTTATTAATATAGTGTGTGAATTGAGCGGGTGGGCCCCAATACCAAGACATTTATTTATTTCCAATATATATCCTTTTGAGAGCCTAAACATAACCTAAAACCAACAATAGACTTATTTTCTAGTACCAACTCTACAAGCCAAGTGGAGTCACACAATTTATTAAAAGCATAATCCATAAGCCATAAGAGAGACTAAAAATAACCTAAGAATTTAACATGATTTAGTGCATGTTTTATATTATTTTGACTTTTTTTTGTCTTATCTTTGTTTGAGTTGTGAGGAATCTAACTTCCTTTGGAAACCTTCTATCATTTTGCCTTCATCTACCTCATCTCCACTTCCTTATTCAATGGAGATCCCTCTTATAGTTTCTCTAAGAGATACTAACTTTGTTAGACTCACATAAGACAACCCTCTTGCCTTAGAATGTTACTTTTCATCAAGACCCACTTATAACCCCAACCTTACTTATAATCAACCCAACCTTACCTTCAATCAATTCAACCTCAACTATATCCAATTGATAACATTTCAACAACCACTTGATCATCACCTCAACTAACCAATAACCTTTCAACCCTTATTATACTTTTGTCATAACCCACCTCATTTATATCAACCTCACCAATCTTTGGGTTACCTATCCCAACCACCATATTAATGACCTCAATCGTATCAAAATTTTGATTTCCTATCTCAACCATCATATCAATCACCTATACCTCCTTTTTGGTAACCTTATTTATCTCAAAAATAAGACTTGGTATATCCCCCTAATGATACCACCAATAACTATTGACCCAACCACTATCAAACCAAACACTATCAACCTACTTTATCAACCTCATCAAATCAAACCAATAGTCATCCAACCAAAAACTATCAAAAAAACTCTTCTAACCAATCAATCTTGTTACTCTTATTGATGTTATCAAACTTATCAATCTAACCTACCTTACCCACCTTCTCAACCTTATCAACCCCATCAAATCCAACCAATAACTATCAACCTACCATATTGAACCAACCAAACTTTTTAGTCCACCCAACCATATAAAACCTACCCACCATATCATCCATGCCAAATCTATCAAATACCTCAACCTTACCCAACCTCTCAAACAAACCTACCTTATCTAACTTATCAAACCGACAATTTTTTTTGAACCCACCAATCTTATTAAATTAGCTAACCTCTCGAAATCAAACTAATAATTATCAGCCAAATTTTTATAACCCACAAACCTTATCAAGCATATCCAACCCATAAAATCACTCAAACTTGTCAAGTCAATCCAACTTATTTGACCAACCAACTTTACCAAACCAACAAATTAGCTTGCAACCTCAAGAGCCATTGGTGTACCTTATTCTTAGGTAATATATCCAACTAGGGGAATCATATGCCTCAATCCTTGATTAATGTTTAAGGGCTTCTATCATTAGAATCCCTCAAATGAAATCCATCAATGCTTCTCTCCCAAAACCCATTTGGTTTATAGATAATGAGTTTTGTATATATCATCATACAAACATACATGTTGTAGATAGATGTGGGTCTTTTAAGATGATCATCTAAAACCTTATCAATCAAAAGGAGGTTTCAAAGGATATTCTTCATGTTCC
Source organism: Torreya grandis (assembly GCA_037957365.1). Taxonomy (NCBI): domain Eukaryota; kingdom Viridiplantae; phylum Streptophyta; class Pinopsida; order Cupressales; family Taxaceae; genus Torreya; species Torreya grandis. Next base: position 59,706 of record JARHVA010003083.1, read on the forward strand.
ACCCAACCTAGCCTTGAATGTCTTCAATCAATCAATCTTTGAACCTCTTTTGTACCCATTATTGTGTAATGTCATAACCAAGGCCATCAATGCAATGAGGTCCCTTCATTAGATTTAGTCCTTAGTGCATCTATAATAAGGGAAACCATAATTGAAACCCCAAGAAATCCACTTGTTAACCAAGTGTACCCTTTTCAACTTCCTTTTTAAATCATCACTAAGCAAGAATCAACCTTAAACCACCCACATTTTGACCAAAAAGAACCTTATCAACTTTAATTTAAAACCATCATCAAGGAAACTAACCCACTTCTTTCACTTCCAATTTTAATAGAGCCAACTAAATCCCAAAACACCTCCCTTATAACTAAATACAACCCAAACTCAATTAAATTCAAACCCATTCAATTTCTCTATAATCTAATAGTTTTCATCTACTTAATGATATTGTCTTTGGTTCAAGTCCCTTTTGAATAGGGTCAAATCTTTGTCACCTTAACATACCAAACAAATAAGAAAACCCAACCAACAAGATAAATAAACCACCTATCCTACCTCCCTCAACCAATCAAACCAACCTATAAACCAAATCAATCAACCATGATCAACCCAACTTTTAATCAAACCATAAGGAACTTATCTATCAACACAAACCAACATTAACCATCAATTTGATATTTCTTGAATCTTGACTACCCTTTTATCTAAGATACCCACACCTCACCTAAGCTCCCTTATTGGGATAAGTCAACACTCTTGTCCACCCCACCTCTATTTCAATATGATGTTTCCAACATTTCTAGAACTCAAACCTACCCAAATGTAACCCAACAATGTTTCCCTCTCCATATCACCATAACAGAGATCCCCCCTGAACCACCACTTACAACTTCAACTCCAAACCAATAAATAACAACTAAAAACCCTTGGGAGGCAAATTAAGTCACCTTCATCATTCCCAAACCATATTTACTAACCCACATATTTACCTAGGAATATTTTCCTACCTCAACATTCATAGAAATAACATCTAGATGAATTCTTCCTCCTAAACCTTTAACCAAGGAAGAACCCCAACATTAACAAATGACCAAGATAACCCTTAGAACTTACACCTCAACCTATACCAATCCTAACACCAACCCAACCTTAAAATTAAAAAAACCTTAACCTTGACTAACGTTTTATAAATATCCCAAAGCACACCTAAAGCTACCTAACTAAATCAAAAACCAATCAACATTACCATTAACCAAATTATAGCCACCATCACCTAACCAACTTTGCCTTTTTTACTCTATTCAACCTAGATTCTTTTCCAAGTCTAATCATGTGTCACAAAGTAACTAGGGGAACTCTTCTCTCCCAGTTAGCTTAAACCATTTACATGTAAGTGTGGATTTGGGGCATATCAAAACCTAAACCCCTCAATGATTTGCATTTACATCCCATTATTTTATTAAACCGAATTATTTGTCATCTTGTGTCTCACTTAAGGTCATCCCTTGTTTTCATCCACCTTTATTTTTTTTATTTTAAGGACAAGTGATTAAAATAGGATCATGTGATTATCCATCACAACTTTAGCCTAATCCTAAGCATGGGTTCCATGGATCTACCTATGGCATGATTCTCATGGACACTTTTTCCCCTTATAAGATGAATCCCTATTGTAATTTTCACTTAAACCTCTTTCACCCATCATTCACCTTCTTGGGTTATGGTTTTGCCTCTACAAAGGAAAGCCTTTTAACCCCATATAGACTAATCCATGTCTAAAATAACATAAAATTTGATTTAGGGTAACAAATATCACTTGGGTTAAAATATCTAGCATTACAGACTACTCCCTTGAAGGACAACTACCCAAAACTACCAAACATTGCTTAAAAGGGTAAACTACTTGATTGAAGGGTAGCTATCACACATAAACAAATACAAAGCTTAGACCACTCCATTTAAAGATGGATAAAAAAACATTTGTCAAGTGAACAATCACTTGGAAGCTTCCCACATCAATTAGAGTCCAAAAACCATCAACTTAAAGTAATAAAAAACCCAAATTTAAAATTAAAAGATAAATCAATCCTAGAAAAACTTCCATTAACTTTCACACAATAATCAATAGACTTCCTACATCGATCAGTCTACCCCAAAATTATAATATGGACTTGTCTATAATGATTTTTAGGTCACCTATAAAAGGGGTAAGACATCCCCATGAGAAGGTTACACTTTACCCACCTAACATTCATATTCATCTTTCATCCTCTACTAAATCAAGGTATTTTGAGCTTAATTGACACTACATGATCAATCCACTTATTTCAACTAATGAACTAACACCAATGTAATTCATGAAAGGAGATTATGTTCTTAAACCCACCCATCTTTCCATTTTGGTCTTTGCCAACTAGAGAATTTCAACGTCCTACTTTCATGACTACTTAAGAAGATGTGCATCTTCCATATTTGAGTCATTAAAACCCAAACCACTTAATTTACATCCTTCCACCAAGTTGGGTAACCTATTTAAACACCAACCAACAAACCATACACCCATTGGAGAACACTTTATTCTTCACCACCCAACTAAACTAATTAACCTCAATTTGGTCATCTTAGCCCACCTTTAACAATTTTTGTGACCTAACTTTGCCTTGGTCAGTTTGATCACATCATTTACCTTACCATTTTTGATGAATTTACATTACTTGTATGCCTCAACCATTTAGGTGATTCTAAACATGAACCTTTGTGGTCCTAACACCTAAAACCATTTTTATCTTTTCAGAATCACATCCTACCTTGGGTACCTATGAGTACATCAACCTTACCTAAGATACTTGATTTTATAAGAGTAATCCATATCAACTATGCCTAACATTGTAGCCTAATTACCCTATCAATTATCCTTCTAGTAAAAACATTATTTTACTACCTTACCCCAACCCCCAACCCCCAACCCCCAACCATTGGAGATGACCCTTCTTCACTAATAACAATATCCAACCACATTACCTCATCATGGGTCCTTCTACCTTGATCACCTTGACACCTCACCATTGGGCTATTTTAGCCCAACCTAGTGTGCATTTTGTAACAACTTTTGCTTGGTCCTTTAAACATAATGAAAACATTACCATGTTGACCACTTTTTGAACTTGTGTCACCTTACAATTACCATACCCACTTATTTCTTCTTGAGAGCACTTCCTACCTTGGATACCTACAATAATTGACCAATTTTTGTTTTTACCAAGACAACTTCCTACCTTAGATACCCATAACAAAATAGACATCACTTAGGAGACTTACATTTACAAGTATACCTAGATACCACACCTCAATGTGGTCACATGGTCCACTTATCACTTGTCTTTCTCGTACTAACCTTAATGATTACCAACTATGACAACTTAGTTAATGTCTAATCTTAGATATCACCCTTTTATCATACTTTGTGCACATGTTTGTTCTTTAAGTACCCATCCTATCATTCACCCATTTCATCATCCCCTACCAACTCATCAAAATCACACTTGATACTTTTTAACCTCATCAATTCCTAGTTTGAGGGGAACACGTTCTCCCATGATTGGGGTAACGTAACCTTCAACTCATAATATATTTTTGTTTTACATCTTGTTGATGTAAAATTCATAAAAGAAATGGGTAAAATGTAGACACTAGAAAACTACACACTATAGATCTAGATATCAAAACACCCCTAGACTACCTTGATACCCCTTAAGGACCCAGCCTTAACCTTTTAACCAAAACCAAACCTAACTCAATTAAATTTTAGCCACTAACTAACCCAACTTTTTAACCCAATTTAACCTTGATACTCGACAATCGATTGTCACCCTGACCATCAATGATCAGGTTTCACTATCTAAACCAACTTAACTAACCCTTCAACTCCAAATTCCTTTTTTACAATTAGATCATCTAATTTGCATATGAACCCATACATGATGAATTTAAAATTAGATAGCAAGTTAGACCCCTTGTTAACATTTTATTTCACCTTTCCTTCATTCCTATAAAAAGAGCAGAACTGAAGGGAGAGAAAAGGAGTAAGAAGATCATCAAAAGGCAATAGCAGGGAGAGAATAGAGATCAATATCAATCATCAACTATTTATGTATTTATATCTTCATCAAAAATCATCTTCAACAAGCTCTAAAAATTCTCCATGCCATCAACCATCAACTGTCAAACCATGAGCTAAGTATATTTTTCTTTTTTTCAAGTTTTAATTATTTAGTTTTAAAATTTCACCTATCCACCCATAGCCTCTTTTTGTTCATCTAAATAATTAACCCTTAAACTATCTACCTCTAAACATTACCCTCTATCTCATAACCAATATCTAAACTAAAACCACCTTCCAAAACCATTCTACAACCCCAACCAAACAACCTTCTTGACTTCAACCAAACCTGACAGTAACCATCTATGGTCACCCTAACTACTGATAGTCATTGTGTAAAACTAGACACCCAAAATAACAAGTAGAAACCATTTCTCAACCTAAACTAAAACATTATTTTATTGACTTATGTCATAATACAGACCTAGAAAACCAACCTAACCATACCTAAACCATTTTTTGATAGTTTGGCATTCACCTTAATTTTATCTTTTTAATCTAAGCATTTCTTTTGAATAGTATTTATTTCACCTAACTTAAGTACTTTCATTTATGTTATGTAACCTTATTTTATTAGTAACATTAACTTGTTATTAAAAGGTGGATTAATAGCCTCTAAAGAAGTCATGTACTTCTTGGATATAGCTTGCTAGGAAATCCACCCTTCTACCCATCTAATCAACCATTTATTTAGTGTTTTATTATCTATGGGTTATCCTCCCAAGCCAAAGGGGAGCTCTCATAACCATCTATATCATAGAGTGAAAACCAAATCTAGGTTCTACCAACCTTGCCCTCTTTTCAATTTTACTCTTTATTCTTAAATAAAGAAATCAAATTTTCATTAAAACACTACTTGTCATCATATCTTCACAAGAACCTTATTACAGAACTACTTGTCATCATAGATTGACTAAAACCTTCAATGACAATACTAACAACTTCATGCTAACCTAAACATTGATATCAACCTTGAAATCAACCAATAGAGAATAGAATTATCAAAAATATCACCTTGTCATATCATGCACATACCTCAATGAACACTCATCATGTACCTTCACTAGATGCACCTTGACATAAATGATATCAACCTTGACATCAGTGACAATACTTATCCACATCTATAGCTATTTCAACCCTTTATTTATATCTTTTGAGCTATCTTCTTTGAAAAATCTATCATGGATAAGTGTGTAATATAATTTCATCTTTAGAAAGGATAAGCATTTTCATGATTTTTGAAGGGTACACCATCAATAGTGATTTAGGTGATTATGATGAAGAGGTTTGGATGAAGTCATTCACTATGTCCAAGAAACACTAAAATATATTCCAAATTATTTAAGGTTTGAAACATCATATAAATATCACAAGGTGATATATTTATTATAGGATAAACACATACTATTATGAGTACTTAAATAACACTTAAGTTAATACCAAAATTTAAGAAGAACCAGATATTATTAGTGTTGGTGATTATTAGATAGATAAAGATTTGTCTCGTATCATTAAACTCATGCATAAATATCATGAAAATTTCACCCATATCTATAAGGAGATGAAGGGATTGCACCATTAGTTCTAAAAAATGAAGATCAAATTAGTGGATGACATAAAACCTATGAAAAAGTGGCCATATAAGATGAAACCCAACCTATGTGCCAAATTAAAAGAATAAATCAGAAACATTTTCACCATATAAGTTATTTATATGTTTAAATAATTTGAGTGGGTGAGTCCCATGATGGTCAAACCTAAAAAATATGGGTACATTTGGATAAGCATTAATTTCTAGTTTTTCAATGCCAAATCTATCACTAACCTATTTTGAAACCCATTCACCAAGGAGATTATGAAAGGAGTGGTAGGTTGTGATATTTGTGCATTCACTTATGGATATCATTAATTAAAAATTGAGGAGGAAAATACAAAAACAAAATTCATAATTAAATGGGGATCATTTTATTATAATGTTACGAATTTTTTGCTAAATAACACATCAATTATTCTCTTAGACATTATGGTGATGGAATTAAAATACTTCATTCATCACTTCCTTAAAGTATACCTTGATGAATGTATAATATATGGATTGGTCAAGGATCACCATGATAATATACACTCGATGTGTTAATGTTTATGTAAATTACAAATTTCATTGAACATAAAAATGTGCGTTTTTGTTATACTATTTGGGACATTACTTTTCCATGTTATATGTAAAAAATTTATGCTTGTTGACCTAGCCAATATTTTTTCCATATTTCAATTATAAGTGCCAAAAACTCAACTAGATGTATTTACATTCCTTGGTTATATAGGATACTACTGAAATTTCATTTGGAACAATGTGAATTTTTCTATGTGAATTCAAATAATTCCCTACAAGGGTGGCCCATTGTTATATATGAATAAGTAGATGAAATCATTTGACATGTTAAAATAAAATATTATAATCAAGCCTATCACAAATTTCCTAGACTAAAATTTTCCATTCCATGTCCATGTTGAGTGCATCAAGGATGGTGATTGGTTTAATTTTGACACAACTATAGATTATATGAAAGATATTCCTATTTAATTTTATAGTCAAAATATTCCTCCAAAAAAATATAAATACACAAAAATTGAGTGAAAAACACATGTGATGGTTTATTCACTTCAAAATTTCTACCAGTACCTTCTAGCTACACTATTTGTATTTATCACATATCATGAAATGTTGAAGTATCTCACCAAAAAACTAGACTGTCATGGGATAATATGTTGTTGGATTGTTATATTCTAGGAATTCTAATTCTCTATGGTTTTCAAGATGAGAAAGCATAATTCATGACTAGAGAAGTTACCTTGGATTACCATAAGGGAAAATACATAAAACATGGCAAATGTCATCAAGTTACATAGATATACCATATATAAAATGATCTATAGGACCTCATTGAAATCATTATACTCCTCACTTTATGACTTTATCCAAGTGATTGGAAAGTTAAGGACAAGAAAACTAACAATGCACACAACACCTTATCAATTGATTAGTTGAGAGATCTACAAGCTAGAATGCAATATGGTCCTATGGTTATGTGTTATGGAAGATGAACATCCTAATGTTATAGGTGATCATCATGAAGGGATTATACGTGACCATTATGCTAGTGAGGCCACTGTAATAAAAATTCTATTTTCTAGCCTATGGTGGTTGACATTGTTTAAGGATTCACATGAATATGCATAAAGATGTGATTTTATGTCAACAACTTGGTAAAATCAACCACATGCCAATTATTATTCTCTCTATTAATATTTTTTTAGAAGTGTGTGATTTAATTTGTATGACCCATCTCCCTAACATTTTTAGAATTGAAAATCATTGTATTATCACCATAGTTGACTGTCTGATTAGATGGGTGAAAGAGGTGCTAACAAAAAATTATCATGACAAAAATGGTTTTATTCCTTTGCTAAATTATATTATCAATTATATATGTCCCTTGAGCTTAACCAATGATTTAGGTACACAATTTATTGATGAATTGGTGTATGTTTTATTTTTTAGAATTCATGGTTTTAGACCATAAAAATAACCCTTATCATTCCTAGTAAAATGGCACTGTTGAATCCTTAAAAATATATCATTAATCAAACTTTGAGAAAGATTTACGATATTGGGTGTCAATATTTGGATGATCAAGTTAATTCAGTGTTATGTGCATATAATACCACTTTTAAGACCCTAAAAAATATAAACCTTTTTGGTTGGTCTTTATGATGGAATCAGTCTTGCCCTTGGATTTTTTGGCACCCTCTCTCTATATTTTATGCATTAGTTTAATGGATAATAAGTAATAATTTGACATAGAGTTTGAAGATATAATGAACTTTGAAAAAAATGCATTTTATAAAAATGGATACAATAAATAGAGAATGATAGATATAAAGTTTGGCATGATAAACACATTAAACAAAATATTTTGTACAAGGGTAGACATAATCTACTATATGATTCCAAAAATGTCATGTATCTAAGAAAACTCTATATTAGATAGATGGGACCCTATGAAATACATTAAATTTTATAAACTAAAGGATGAAAATTGGGCACATTACATGATGAGATTATCCTTGGGAATTTTAATGAGGGTAGACTCAAGCCCTATTATAAGTAAATTGTAACTAAGCCACACAAAAAGAGACATATGCCATATTTCTTTTGATTTTATGTTGTATTAGTTTATGTTTTATTCTTGAAAATAAGTTTATACATTTTTTATCAAACCATTAGGTTTAAGAATAAATTAGAAAACCTTGTAAGTCCAATTGAGCCAATGAACCAAGGTATTTTCATTATGATTCCTATGCGAGATTTCTTAACTATTCTAGGAGAGTGTTATCATGTCATTTTGATTATTAATATTTTATATCTTAAAATTAGAATTCATGGTTGTATGTTATGAATTTAAATATTTTTAAAAATCTTGGTTTCCACTACCCTCATGATCACATTTATAAGACTGATTTTTCAAGTCACGTATGATTATTTCCACATCATTCTCCTAATGTACCCAAAAATTAAATTCATGAAAATTTTATAATTTTTATGCCAACATTAAGAAATATAAATTTTGAAACTAGGTTAGATGGTCCTAATAGGTGGATCAAGTCTTCTATGTGCATCAACTAAGAGATTTTAATTTTGGAGAATAATTAGAAATTAGGTACAATCCAAAATTTAAGTGCATGGCAAGTACAAATCTTTCATTTTCTCATATGTTTTGATGGCTAGATATTTTATAGGCTACCAAAGATACCTAGATAGTCATGGAATTAAATCCCCTTCATTTAATGGTGAATATCCCTTACTCTTAATGTTTATCTACTCTAACTATTCACACTTCTAGTTATTCACAACTTATACAAATTATGCATAATATATGCACTAGTTATCTTATTTTTGGGTATTAATTTAATCACAAAGCTCGTGAACCATAATAGAGTGATTATACAACAAGTAAGAAGCTGATTCATAAATTATGCAAAGAATTTATTAGAAAGTGGTGTTTGAAAATAGTATAATCTATGAAAAATAAATAAGTTGTACTTCATAAAAAATAGTTTTACAAAACTTATTGTATCTGTACAAAGAAAAAAAACATACAAGATGTGATAATTATTTTAGAAACTTATTAAGAAATATTTGAACTCATATTAAGATTTAAAGATAACACAAAGTCTACCATTTTAATCCTCACAAAATACACCAAATGATCTCCTTAGATGAGAAGTTCCTCATGAACCAACTTTCTTCTTATTCAATTTGAACCAAAGTTCATACAAAAGTATACAAAAATCTAAACACAAAGTTTCATATTTCTTAAACTTTCTTGTAAACAATTTACAATTTATTTTCAAAAATTACCATCCCTTTGGCATGTAGGACTTCACCCATACTTATACTATTTTAGATATAAAAAATAATTAGGAGACAACTCCTTAAATTCCCCATGTGCTATGCTAAATTCTAAAAACTATTGAGAGACATCTTCTTTTAATTTCTCCTATGTGTCATGCAATGGCTGATGACATGTAACACTTATAAGTTTTATTGTTGGGATAAAATACAAATTCCTTACATGTTACACACATCTTAATTAAGTAATTTGTTTTTAAAAAATGACTTCAAGTAATGACAACTAGGCAAATTACTTGAGTCTTTATCTTTATTAAGAAACTTACTCTAACAAGTAATTTATCTGATTGATATTACTTAAAAATTAACTACTTAAAATAAAATTATTTCAAATACATTTTTGAATAAACTAAAATAAAATAGAAGAAGCTGAGAAGATAAGCAATAGAAATCATTCTAATTCATGAACCTATATTCTGCACTTTTCTTTATATTTGATGTTTTGTGACATCATGAACTGAATGGATATATCATCTGACTTGGAAACTAAATACCTTTTTGTTTCAAACCTTAGTATCTCATTGTCTATCTTCTTGCAATAACATTTCACCTTCTCAAGTTTAAGTTCTAGCCTTTTGACCTATTCATGAATCTTTATTAACTTCTTTATTGATTTTTCTATGAATGGATTTGTGGCTTTTTAAATTACTTACTTGAATTGCTTAAGTAATTTCTCATTTTTCCTTGGCATTTATTTATACCAAACGTTCATGAGATAAATGATACAATCCTCTAGATATACTTTTATTTTGTGAGCATCTTCTTCCAAAATCTTCATTTCTTCAAGCATTGCTCCAAAGATGTGCATGAAAAAAGATATGGTGTGTTTTTATTGCTTTGATTTCTTCATTGATCCCTCTAGAACAATCTCTTTTTCAATCAAAATCTTTTCACTTAAGGCTTTCTTGTTGCAATTTAGATATTCCATTTTCTCTTTCAATCCCCTTCACTATTTTTTTTATCTATGGACTAATTTATTCTCAATGTCAACTAAATTACTTGGGGCCTTAAGAACCCATTTTTATGCAATTTGTATCATTTTCTCTATCCATTCATCAACTAATTTATCCTTTCCACCCTTTTCCTATACCTTAGTTTTTTTTTGTTTATCAAATAAATATCCAAAAAGTAATGATTGATAAGAAGTATATGTTTCCACTTTGGCAATTATTTCAAACAACTTATAGTTTTGTTCTTGTAACCTAGCTTTATTAGGCTTCTCTTCATCAAGATTTTGAAAAAGAGTATTGATAAGATTTTGCATGTCCTACTTTAGGCCCTCTATAGTGACTTATCTAGGGGATATCTTATGATTTCTAAGTCTTCTTTAGTGATTTAACCTTTATGCTTACCCTATGGAGGAATTGATATTTCTATAAATTTATGACCTGAAAGATCAATTATCAGTTTTGAAGTCACTCTGGCACTCTTGAGATTTTAACCCTTACAATCAAGACTTTTCAAAGGTTGTAAGTCTATCTCTTCCAAGTTAATTTCTTATTTTGACTTAGGAGTTTTTTGTAATGCCAACCATGAAGAGAAATCTATACCCGTGGAAGTAGCTGAATGAATCACCATTTACTGTTGATTATCTCTCACAATTATCTCTTGAGAAAGAACTTATTCTATACCCAAAATATCTTAAACAAAATTAGAAACTATTTTTTTTATCTTTTCATTTCTTTGCATCCTTTTATTTCTCTACCTCTTTGTCAAAAGTTTTCTATTATTTATCTCCTCTAATGGTTTTAATCTTAGGTTTAATTATTACCTATTGTGTTGGTACCTCCTGAGATGAGATCACTTCTCCAGTACTCAACTAATCTAGTTCTTTTTAGGTATAAATAAGAATAATGGTGGGTTGATCATTAGAACAAGGTGGAGGAGAAGTAGTAGGTAGAGAAGATGGGATTGGAGGATGAGGAACATTAGTTCCATTCTAAATAGGTTTTTTCAAGAGGTTTGAAGCTAGGAGACTTTAAAGGTGGCATGAGTGTGGATGGAGATACCTCTTTCACTACTAGCTATATGTTTTTCACCAATAATGAATATGAATATGTGATGGGTGTGGTATAAATAAGAATGGTAGAAGTAGGAGTGGTAGAAGAGACCAGAGGAGATGCAGGGATAACTAGATGAACTGGCTCCTTTTATTTTACTAGAGAATATGTATCATCAAAATTATTCTTAAATTTCAAATTATTCTTGCGATCTTGATTAATTTCTTATTCCAATGCTTTCCTTTTATGACCTAATTATCCGAAATATGTCATTATTATCTCCTTCATTCAGTATTCCTTACACTGAAGCCATGTTGAAGTTAAAACAAGAACCACTGAAGTCCTCTCAGTAATAGTCTTTACTTGATTATTCTTGTGGTTAATTTTTGGGATTTGAACATTATCTCCTCCCATTTTATGATAAGAATCATGAATTACTTACCCATCATCTTCCATGTCTTCATAAATTATAGCCAAATGAAAAGAATGAATCTATTGAATGGTCATTCTTTTGTTATCTCTTCTTATCACTTCAAACTCATCTCTACAATCAATCTATAAGTATTCAAGTGTGAGAATATGCATATATTTAAGAGAAACTATGCTTTGAGCTATACCTCTGTAATTAAAAATTTCTCTAGCCTCAAAATGTGATAGTTTGTAGCTATGATATATCTCTGTTTGTACATTCTTGGCCTTATAAATACTTGGACAATGATAATGGCCAATAACAATAGGAAAACCAACTAAATAACATTTTACTTTTGTTTGTAGATCATATAACTCCACCAGCTACATACATAGTTCCATTAGAATCCATTTATCACTAGGGTACCTTGGAAATTTTACTGGTGTCCCTATGAAAACACCAAATTTAATGTATGTGAATTTCAAGAATTGAGTGAAAATACATCCAAAATGAGAAACTACCTCCCAAGCTGCATTAGATACTCTCTTTGTAATTAAATCAACATTTAATTTACAAATGACTTCATAAAATAATGTATCATTTACCCTTTTATAGTGCTTGAATTATTTATAAAGAGTCAATTGAGGGTATTATTTATAGATGGGCTCTATTGCCAACAACCCTTTTATAGTCATCCTAGAAAAGGATCCATTAGATGCTAAAACATATACTAAATATGAAGTCATTTTGAAATCAAGAGTCTACAATACGGTACTCAATTGTTGATCAATGTTGTCATTTATCATTCTTGACCGTTAAATCATAGCAAAACTCCTATTGACATTAACAGCCCTTATGTAAGCATACATCTAGGTGGAAAAGCACTTACAATTATTATCTCCATTGATTATACACAATAAATATGTGATGCTATCAACTTCTTGGACTAAGTCAAACCTCACTATTTGCCTTAGAAACCTTGAGGGTTGTTTTGGTTTCTTCAAATAAGTAGTATTCATTATCTTGATACAATCTTATATTTTATTCTCCTATTAATTTTTAGCCTTTTCCATTGATAATTTGAGAACTTTAGGTCTTGATAGGATCTTCAAACAATAATCAAAATATTGAACATCTACTTTGACCACTGCATTGCCTATAGTGTCTTTTATTATCTTAGTGAGAATCATAATACTTAGCACATTCTAGGACAAATTTAAGAAGTTCAGATCTTGGGAAAGTATGCATTTTTTAGGATTCTACTATTTGTCATTACTTTCATGAGTGGTGTTTTGAATATGGATTTAGACCTTTTTAATAACTCATTTATGGAAACATGTCTTAGTATCACTGATCTCAGATAATTTGGATGCAATTTAAGACTCAATGGGATATCCCTTGTATTCATACTTCATCTTTTCTTCTTTTGAATTCTCAAGTATCTTTACTTTTGTATTTCCTTTCCTACTTAGACCTAAAACTTGTTGAAGTGAAAGCTTGGTAACTTCTTCAATCAGAGTTGCTTTTTCTTCTACTCCTAACATTTTTTATGACTAACACTAGAAAGACTTGGAAAATACTCTTGAAAACTCAGTAATTGTTCATGTTGGTTTCAAAAAGGTTGAGAAACTAAGTTAAGTTATTTTCTTGTGTAAGAATCCTCAGAAATATATAGGTATTATGAACTTCAATAAATATTAAACCTTAAAAACTTGAGGAAACTCATTCTAAGTAACAGATTGCCATTATTACGGGAAGGTCTAGGTATTTCTCAAGTCTTTAGGGTTGAAAAATTTGAATGAGTGACAAACATTTAAAACTCTAGGTTTCTTTAAGAAAATTACTTAGGTTAAATAAATTGATGAAGTAGAAGCAATAACTAGTCAAAAATATAGGTAAGTAAGCAGCAACTAAAAATTCAAGTAGGCAATGACCCTTAAGAACTTTGGGTTTCTAGAGACTAGTTACTAGGGTTTGGGACTCTAAGTAGGTAACAAGTTATAATTAGCTTAGGAAGATAATCTAGGTCATTTTATAGGTTTTTGTAGAAAAATTATATATTTTGGGATTTTGATTAATATTTTATATGGAAAGTGTTTATGAAAAATTTACAAGGTTGTTAACAACATCATGTATGAAAAAATGATAAATAATTGCAAGTAAAACAAGAAATGATAATAAAAACCTTAAAATGGTGAATGAAATTTTACCAGAGGAACAAAAAGATAAAAACCCAAAATAATATCATGCAAATAAAGGGGAAATAATTGAAACACCTTGACTACAAATGGGTTGTGGATATTTTTCCCCAAAATTGCTTTAGAAACTTAAACAGTGTCACTTAGGATTCACAGGGGTAGTAACTAGGTTAGAATAGTCAAAATCTAGGTGGGAAATGAGGTGGTATTTTCTAAATTTTATATTAACCTATGCATTAATGATAACTAACACACGTAATGAAATCACCATAATTGTTTTGATGATTGTCGGGTTTCATGAACTACTTTGCTTAATTTGGTCTATGAAGTCAAGTAACTCTGTAACCCTCATTTGGTCTAAGATTATGAATATTTCAAACTTGCAAACCTTTTTTGATTTTACTTATGGATTTAATCAAGTGAAGTAACTTTAAAATTTTAGGTTATTCTAATTAGTGCTTTACAAGTTTATGAAACTACTTAGCTTTTATGAGAAGTAAAGTCATTTTACAATTATGATTTGATCTAAATGGTGTAACTCAAGTTTACAAAGACAACTTAATTCATCTTTTTGAATAAGTAAAATAACTCAGATAAATTGAGTTAACATATCAATGAATCCAAACACTTAGTTTTTTGAATCTCTTGAAAAGATGGACAAATGGGTTTTAATGATAGTGACCCAAGTAGACATTTTCTAACCTTCTAGAGTAATTTGAAGCAATTTTGGTAGCAAAAGAAATCATAGAGAAACTACCAAAGTCTAAGTCTTATTCAGGGGACTGAGCTTTGATAAGGGAAATTGACTCTCATAAGACAAAAGGAAAAAAATTCAATAGGGGTGTATCCAAATTTTCCAAGTGTGAAATTTTGGGGACACAAGTTGACTTTGACTGAGGACAGCTTTATTTCTATTAGAAAGAATGAAACAAATTTGAGATCCCAGTATCTCTAGTTTTGATTCTTGTCTATTGGGTATGAATTCATGTAAAAACTCAATCACAAAAAACCTCAAAATAAACAAATAGAAAAATAAAAATAACTGTACAAAAGAAAAACTAAGGTTTTATTTATATAGATACAAGTGTTACCCTGCTACTTAGTTCTTGTAAAGCTTCAAGTTATACCCATTGTAAGGTAGCAAAAATTTAATTCCACCCAATAGTATAGGATGAAACTATATTTTCCAACAACTTTTTTTTATTGTGAAAGGTCCTTTCCATAGTGAATCAAATTTGCCATGCATCCCTTTTGGTTTATTTTGCTTATCTTATAGCAAGATCAAGTCACCAACTTCAAACTTTATTTCCAAGCCTTTTTGTCAAAAATATTATTTACTTTCATTTGGTGATCAATTAAATGGTTAAAAACTTAAGTATCAACTTATTATAGTTTAGCTAAAACATAATCCTCTTATCAACTAAATCTTGATAAGTTACATCTTCAATAGCCTTAGCCAGTTGTAAAATAGGTAACTCTATGGTGATGGGTATTTCAACATCTATTCAACACAAAAATTGAAATGGTGACATGACAATGGCTTTATTTGGAATGATTCTATCAATCCATAATCCATCAAATAGTTTCTTGTGCCAGGCACATTGATTATCATCCACTAACTTTTGAATGATAGTCATCAATTTCTCATTACTTGATTCAGCTTGGCCATTCCCCTGAGGATAGTAATTTGAAGAGTGAATTAATTATATTTCTTGTAAATAATATAAATAATCTAGTTTAGCTAAAGAAAATTTAGCTAAATTATCAATTGCTATCTTATGAGGAATACCAAACCTCACTACAATGTTTTCCTTGATAAAATCACATACAACTTTAGAAGTGGCTTGCTTGACAAGAATAGATTCTACCCACTTGTTGAAGTAATCACTGGTGGTTAAAACATAATAATGGCTAGCAATAAAAGAGGGATTTAACATGTTAGTGAGATCTATGCCCCATTGCTAAAATGGTTCATTGATTATGAATGGTTTTAAAGGTAATGCTACCAACTTTATATGTCTTATAAAATGTTGAAATGATTGTCATTTAGAAACCCAATCCAAACTATCTTGGAAAATATTAGGCCAATAGTAACTTGCTCATAAGATTTTATGTGTTATAACTCATGCTAAAAGGTGACATCCATATGCTCTATCATAGAACTATTTAGGTAGTCTCTTTTAATGTTCTTTATCCACATAATGGAGGAAGACACCATAAATTCCTCTTTTATATAAACTATTGTCGCAAAGAACTAAATCCTTTGACTTCAGTTTGATGGTATGTTTTTCCTTATGTATAAGATGTGATAGAAATTCTCCATGAGTTAGGAAGAAAGCAATCTTACTGTACCATTCATCAATAAGATAATAAAAAAGAACCATGGGAAAATTTTCATATGATTCATCTTGAAGAAAATATACCATCATATCTATGTCATCTAGTTTATTTTTTATCATTAGTTGGCACAAGCGTCTTCCTCTCACTAGCTTTGTTGGTTTTATATCAAGATCAAAATATTTAACCTTAGCAACCTAGGTGCCTCTTAGTAATCCTAGCTATTGATATGTTAGAAGAGATTTAATTGTTGTGTCAAGTACATATACTTTAGTATGTGAAAACAAGATATAGTACCTGAAGGTTTTACATGCTTTGACTATAGTAAGGGCATGTTTTATATATGTGTATACTTTAGTTCATAACCTTTCAATGGTTATCTCATGAAAGCTATGAGAGATTCAATATCTTCATCATTATTTTTTATAAGTATGGATGACATGGTATGTTCGAAAGAATAACAATAAAGAATGAATTCCTTACTGAAATCTAGAGAAACTAGCACTAGAGCTTGAGCTATGGCTACTTTAATATTTTCAAATGCCATCTTACCTTCAACATTCCACTTGAATTCTTGTTTTTTCTCATCATGTTTAAAATGTGGTGAGTTGACTTAGAAAAGTTAGGAATGAATCTTCTGAGGAAGTAAACCTTACCAAGGAATGAATGTACCCCTTTCTTATGTGTAGGCATAGGTAAATTTTTATTATCTTTTACACTTTATAAATCACTCTTTATTACTTCCTTTGAGATGATGTGACCAAGAAGTTTCCCTTCAGTTATGGAAAATATTGACTTATTAGGATTCAAAGAGATCCCATGTTTCCTATAGTAGATGCAAACCTCTTTTAAATCAACCAAATGACTGCCTCTATTCTTAGAAAAGACTATCAAGTCATCAAGATATACAAATATACTCTTGTTCTTTAGATGTGAAAATTCTAGATCCATCACTCATTAAAAATTTTCTCTAGCATTAACAAGTCTAAAGGGCCACTTTTGGTAGGAAAATTGCCCCCATAGTGTTGTGAAAGTAGTCTTGTATTGATCTTCTTCTGCCACTTTTATCTGATTATATCCTAAAAATATATCTAATATGGACAAGATTTATGATCCTATAACTACTTTCAATGTATGAACAATAATAAGTACTAGATAGTTATATTTCAGAGAAGCTTGATTAAGATTATGGAAATCAACATACAAACATATCTCTTCATTCTTATTTCTTACAAGGACAATGTTAGCTAACCATGTTAAATTATGGATGGTATAAATGAAATTAGCATCAAGTATTTTATGTATTTCAGCAAAGATAGTACCTAAGATTGCTAGCTTATGATGGCAATGCTTTTACCTAAGAGGTTTTTCCTCTAACTGAAGTGGAATGTAATGTTGTACCTCTTTTGGTTGAAAGGTCTTCAAGTCTTTGTAATACCAAGTAAACACATCAATATATTTCCTAAGAAGCTTATTGAATACTTATTTTTTCCTCTTGGGAAAAACATTTCCCAATGTTGACTATCTTGGGCTCTTCTTCAAATACCCAAATTAAGATTTTATACTTCTAGAGAATAACTCTCACCATACTCTTTTTTTTCTTAAAAAATTGATCATGATTATCAAAAATTTATTCTAAAGAAACTAACCCTTTAGGTATTTTATTTCCCTTCAATTAAATCACATCTTAATTATCATCATGCTTAAGTTCAATATTACCTTTTGTTGTCTAACGTGGAATTGAACTACTTCATATAAAATATAGTTATTCAAAATAATCTTGTTGCTCAAGAAACTAATCTATCTATTTATCATCATTAAAGACCTACAACTTATCAAAATTATATGTAACCCTTGGGCATAAAACCATCTCTACTCTATAGTCACCTTCTTGTAAAATTATAGGCTACTAATTTCGCATGAGAAAAGATAAAGTAACTAGAAGAGAATTAGCTCTAGAGTTCTGATCATGAGGAATGAAACTAATTGAAAAGGCTAAAAAATGAAGTGTTTCACTCATAACTTAATATTAGTAGTGCCTTAACTTTTTCTTCTTTATATGGCACTGGTCATGAATTTTCCTTATAATCAACTAAACATCTCCTTATTATTTTATAAGCCTCACTCTTTTTTATTTTGCTTGTTATAGTCCTAACAATAGTGCTTACTAATCTATTATGTTTTTAGTATTTTTAAACATTAATTTATAATAATAAGGATATACCTTACCATCAGGTGATATCAATAGAACTCCAACACCCAAACATAGAGAATAGTAGATGCCATCAAATTATAATATCCATATTTTCTCTTCTTCTTGTGTCTCTAGTTATTTCATGTCCTTACCAAATTTAAGGTAATATACTCCATGATCTAATTCTTCAAAAATAATATGTGATGTTGGATCATCTAACTTGGAAACTATATACTTAGATTTTCTTCTTAGGTTCAAGTTTTTGATTTACACCTTTGATTGGAATATGAGCACATGACCAATCCATCTTGATTTTTGCCCTGATATCTTTTTAGAAGTTTATACTTAAAAAAATTTCATAGGAAATAGGAATATCTACTACCAAAATTTTGATTTTAAGACTCTTATATGGAAAAACTACTATAACAACTTGAGCATCTTTAATTTGTCCAATCAAAGGAACTTGTCTTTTCATTAAGTAACATCTCTCTAGTGAATTAGTTAAAGTGAGGTCAAGAGCATTGGATACTTTAGTTGGCATGACATTATCAAAAACTCTAGAATCTAAGATATAATTGCTCAAATTGAACCCATTGATTAAGAGAGATACATAAAATGGATCTATTCTTTTAGATGTAGAAGTAGATGTGGGAAATATAGGTATAACATTATTTTGTAAAAATACCTATTTCAGAGTAGGCAAGATGCCTTTTGAAGCATTAGGTGTATTTTGTGATCCTTTACTTTGAACATACTTAACTAGTCTATTCAGTTGATCTGGATATGACCTCAAGTATTTATCTTCTGACATTTGAATCTTAGTTTTCTTGATGTGATCAATAATGTCAAAATAAGGGATGGACATAGACAAAGTAGGATTAGCTTCAAAAGACTGAGTGACTAGGTTATGAGGTTGAGAAGATAGTATTTTATGCATTTTAACAAAGATAGTACCTAAGATTGTTAGGTTATGATGGCAAAGATTTTACCTAAAAGGTTTTGCCTCTGGCTGAAGTGGAATGTTATGTTGTACCTCTTTTGGTTGAAAGGTCTTCGAATATTTTTAAGACCAAGTAAACACATCAATATATTTACTAATAAGCTTAATGAATACTTATTTTTTCTCTTGGGAACAACAATTTCTAATGTCGATTATTTTGGGATCTTCTTCGATACCTAAATTAAGCTTCTATACTTCTGAAGAATAAATCTCACCATGCTCTTTTTTTCTTTAAAAATTGATCATGCTTATAAAAAATTTATTCTAAAGAAACTAATCCTTTAGGGATTTTACTTACCTTCAATTAAATCACATCTTCATTATCATCATGTTCAGGGTCAGTATTACCTTTCGTTGTCTAGCGTGGAAGTGAGCTACTTCATATAAAATATAGTTCTTCAAAATTATCTTGTTGCTCAAGAAAAGTATCTATCTATTTTTTATCATTAAAGACCTACCACTGATCAACATTATCTATAACCCTTGGGCATAAAACCATATCTAATCTAAGTCACCTTATTAGAAAAGTGTAGGCTAATAATTTGGCATGATAAGAGATATAGTAACTACAAGAGAATTAGATCTATATTTTTAATAATGAAGAATAAAACTAATTTAAAATGATACAAAATCAAGTGTTTCACTCATAACTCAATCCTGGTAGTGCCTTAGCTTGTCCTTTTTTTAGCACTGGCCATGAATTTTCCTTACAATCAACTCAACATCTCCTTATGCTTTTATAAGTCCCACTCCTTTTTATTTTTCTTGTTATAGTCTTAACAATAGTGTTTAATACTCTATTGTGTTTTTACTATTTTTAAACATTGATTTATAAGAATAAGGATATACCTTGTTGTTCCCAAAATCCATCACTTACTTTTGTGGACAACATACTGACCATTTTGGTTTTGCAGATCGAAACTCTCTCTTTTCTTTCTCAAAAATATTCTGAGCAGTTAAGTTTTTCAAATATTCAAGCCTTTTTAGCTAAGGAAGTCACAATTTCAAGTTTTCTTCAAAGGAAGTTCAAAACACTTGAGGCTTTTCCTTAGCATTTTGAGGATGGTTCAACTCAAAGGTTCGATCAAAAAACTTAACGATGGGATTAAAAAAATTGGAATTAACCACTTTGAACCATTGAACCACTAAACTCCACCTCTGCAAGGTTTAATGAGTTAAAAGGTTTAATGACTTCGATGGACTTAAAGAAAAGAAGGTTTCGAAGAGTGAAGATTAAACTATTGAACCATTGAACCTTGAACCAAAATGGTTCAAATGTTTAAAGGTTTAACAAGTTCAATGAGTTCGATGCACTTAGAAAATGAAAGGATCCAGAGAGTTCAAAACTTAAAAAGAATTCAAAGAAACTGGAATGAACCACTTTGAACCATTGAACCTTAAACCAAAATGGTTCAAAGGTTCAAAGGTTTAACAAGTTCCATAAGTTTGATGGACTTAGAGAATGAACTAATGAACTATTGAACCTTGAACTGAGATGGTTCAAAGGTTCAAAGGGTTCAAAGAGTTCAAAAGTTCAAGCGGAAGCTTCGAGTGAATGGAGGAAGTGGAAGATTCTAGAAAGAAGTTCAACAAGATGGTTCAACCAAAGGGTTTGAAGAAATGGTTCAACTGAAGAAGAAAAAGAAAGTGAACATGGCCTTCACAAAACATTGAACCTTTGAACCATTAAACCTTGAACCAGAAGAGTTCAAGGTTCAAGGTTCAAATAGGTTCAAAGTGACTAGTGACATCCCTATGAACATCAATTTTGGGGTGATGGAATAACCATTGATTTTCAAAATGACCTGAGAAAAAACTCAGTGATTAGCCAAGAAAAGAGCTGAAGAAGTCAGTTCAAAATGAGAAGATAGCCCAGAGAGATCAGATCACCAAGGAAAGATAAAACATGGAAAGGAAAGAGAGAACAACTACAAGAAATCTAAAAATATCTATAGGAGAGTTATTTCTAGTAGGTAGAATAGTCCACCAGGTGGATATCAGAGAACACAAATATTCAAAGGCATAGCCTATTTTTTTGCATTAATTAAAGGTGAATGGATAGCTGTGTACACATCATAAAGAAGACTAGACAACCCATGCTTAGGAGGAGACATTTGAGATGATTCAGAATGGAAAAGTCAAGGCTGATGACCTATTCTATCATGGCACTTTCATAGAATTTCTAATGAGTTCAATGCATTGAATACAACATGAGCCATTTCATGGAAATACGTGCCAAAGTCTTTCTTTGGATGCTATATATTGTAATCTCATAGTAGTTTACAAAGGAGATCTCTTTGTTATTAGAAGTGAAGCTCTACCCAAATTGAAAGGTATTTTTGAGACTTTGAGATCAGACTGTTAATCATATTTTGTTAAGTGAATGAGAAAGCAAGTGACCTTTCAAACTTTGTGTTGAAATAGCTTGTGTCATTATGAAATTGTTTTTATGTCTTTTTCCTAAATATAGTCTTGTCCATTTAATCAAGCAAGTAGAATAAGTGGAAATAAGCTAGAAGATATCCTTAAGCTGACTGTGGGAGACTTTATGCTACCATAATTGTCTTCAGTCTATGTTTTGTGTAAAGGATACTAGAGAGACTTTGAGCTCTCTTTATCCTTTGTAATCCTTTACTCTGTTGAAGTTTTAGGTAGAGACTTTGAGCTGCACTTAATCTTATGATGTATTTCATCCTAATCAGTGAGAGAAGCAATGAAAGACTTTATGTTTTTGTGAGTTTCTCGTGGTTATAGTTACTACATAGGAAGTCTTATTCTAGTTTTTTGAACATCATTTCTAAAAGAAGAGAAATGCCTTCAACAATTATCTAGGAATTCTCCTCTATTTTGTGAACATCATCTCAGAAAAAAGAGAGATGGATGGTATGATTTCACCCCTAGGTGTATTTTTAGCTTATATATATATATATATATATATATATATATACATACATACATACATACATACATACATATATATGTATGTATGTATGTGTGTGTGTGTGTGTATATTGTTTATATACACTATAAATTATAGGGAACCTCCCCTTGTTGAGAGGAGAGATTTGTCTCAATCTAGTTATGGTCATCACATCCATTTTAATGTATAAATATCCTTATGATGTGGTTGATGCACCTATTTTGCCATCAGTCAGCTGGTGGCAAAATATTCACCCAATATTTTTTGGTGACTTTGCTGGGGAAGAACAAGTAGCTTGAAGCCTCAGGCTTCAAATTGAAGCAATTCCATTTTCATTTTACACTCTAGAAAATCCACCATACATATGAAGCCAAAGAGCTCAAGGTATTGTTGACCCTATATTTGAGCTTGTGCAGTAAAATAATTTTGATCTTTCCCCTCCACAAACTCACCTTTAGCAAACTAGGAGTTTTCCTCCTATAAACATTAGATCCCCAATACTAGGCAAAGCTACTCTTTCCTCTACTAGCAGAGATTTGT
Source organism: Torreya grandis (assembly GCA_037957365.1). Classification (NCBI taxonomy): domain Eukaryota; kingdom Viridiplantae; phylum Streptophyta; class Pinopsida; order Cupressales; family Taxaceae; genus Torreya; species Torreya grandis. The sequence continues at coordinate 82,939 of JARHVA010003083.1, forward strand.
CCATACATATCCCACGGAGATTTGTTATCCTTTCTTTCAGTAGCCATATCATGGCAATCCAAGGCCCCTGGGGTAATACTTTTGGTCCTTTGAATCTAACCCCACCATTACATGAGCTACCCCATAGCTCAAAGAAAAATTTCCCTAGTTCTATGGTAATGGGAAGGTTCATATTGATGAACATATAGCAAAAAATTTCATATCTTATGGTATAATAGGCATTGAATATGAAGATGTTGTAGTCAGATTGTTTATGGAGATATTACAAGGCACTGCTGCATATTGGTTTTATCATCTACAAGCATAAATAGTGACTAACTGAAACACTCTCAAATCTAAATTTGAGGCCAAGTTCAAACCTATAAAAGTTTCTCTAACTAGCCCAGCTTACACAAATGAAGAAGGAGCCTCATAAACCCATGAGAGACTTCATTGCTAAATTTAACAAGCTGAGGAATAGGATTCCCATAATTGCTCAATCAAATCCTGAGAATCTCAAATGCTTCTTCATCAATTCTTAGCTTCCTAAAGTGAGTTTATTGTTGAGGTGGGATGGCCACATAAATCTTTTTTCAGCTCAAATTTTGGCCACCGAGGTTGAAGATGACCTTATTTTGGTAGGAAAGATAAGAAGAGATTCTAACAGAAGTAAATCTTCTTCATCTTCTAAATATTCTTCTATGGGCACCACTGATCCTATGGTCAAAAACTAGCAAATGAATTACTAGCTCTAAAAAAGCAAATAGAACAAGGGATGTCTGATCCTCCTTATTAAGATATACCAAGGAGGATGTTTCCCAACCAGTTGTATCAAGGCAATGCTACTAGAAATCAAGGGTAACTGAATCACCTTCTTCCCCCACTACGGAAGCTTGTCATTAAAGTAGTACCAGCTAAGTCAATAGTTGGTTATCTTGAAACTGAATCTAATTTTTTTTCCATCCTAATTTAAACCAAGAAGATGATGCTAATCTCTTTATATAATGCTAAAAAGAATTAGCTGATGACTCCAACATCGATTTCATGAATTACCAGGATGAACCTAAAAGTAAAAGAGAAGTGTTTGATGGATCATACATTGTATTTACCAAGTCCCAGAACCAATTAGATCAACAAGTGGATAAAGGAAAAATAAGGGAAGAATCTCAAACAACAATTTCAATTGCTAAATGAGGGGCTTCTTTGCCTTTCCAATCAAATGACCCGGTGAGAAACAAAAAAGTAAGTACATCAAATATTCCTTCACCTTCTGCTTCAAATTTGTAGACTAGTCCCACACCTAGTAAAACCTATATTGATGGACTAATTTCCTCTACTTTGAACTCATTTTAGTAATTTGATATAATTGACCATGTTAAGAAGACTAAAATTCAAATGTCTAAGTTTGAATTCTTGTAATCCAACCTTGAGCAGTTGGATAGATTAGTTTAATGCATAAAAAATAAAACCATCCTTGTAGGACAATAAATTTTGAAAGTGACTCCTGGTCCCCCAAAGAACACATCCACTCAAAATAATCTTGTCATCACTCCTCTAGTTTCCCTTGGGAATAAAAAAACTATTTTATGTTTCCCTGCTCATAAATGGTCATCAGCTAAATAATTATATTAGAGATTCTAGTACCTCTGACAATGTGATGCCCACCAAGGTGGTAGAATCTCTTGGTCTCATGCTGACTAAAACCTTTGGGAGATGTTTCTCCATAGAAAAAATAAGTGCCACTTATGGGACAAATCAAATATTCCCAATTTGCATTTGCAACCTTCCTAGATAAGAGAATTAAAATGATAGTCATGGTGGCTGACATTTCAGCCTCCTACAACATTCCGCTTGGGTAAAATTTTTGCAAGGATGTTGGTGGAGAATTGAGCATGGCCTATCTAAGACAAGGATCCCTATCAAGGGTGTCATATAAAGGCTACTTCCTGAGAAGGAATCAAAGTATATTATCACTCAAACATCAGCCCCTAAAGCTCAAATTTTGTTTGAGTCTTCAGGAATGGGTAATTATTTTTTATCTACTGAAGATGTTCCTATTTCAATAGATGAAAGCTTACTAAGTGACAATCTAAAAAATTTAGATAAGACATTAGAATAATTAGTAGGGCACAATACACATGAAAAGGGATCTTCCCTTCCTGATAAAGAAAAATCTAAAAGAAGATCAGATTCTAATGATGTTTAGATTCTATAATTTGATGGCAGTAATTCTTCTACTGGTTCTAGAGCTGGAGTAGTTTTGATATCTCCTCAAGGAGATATTTTATCCTATGCATATATGTTTCATTTTAATAACACTAAAAACACTATTGAATATGAATCTCTACTACTCATTTTAAAGGCTACTCAAGATAAAGGTGTTAAGCTCCTTCATGTCAAATGAGATGTTGAGCTAGTGGTTTATCAGGTGAGGAACCTATATCAAACCAAGAATGAAATATTGTTACATTATCACACTTTGGTATGGGACTACATTGAAAGCTTTGATGTTTTCAATATTTTTGCCATGCCTAGAGAATTTAATAGTCATGCAGATGCATTGGTCATCTCAACAACTCTCTTGGTCCCTCACCAAGATTTCAAAGAAGATAGGTACACTATCGAGTTGGCCTTTCAGCCAGGTGTACCTAATAATGTTGACCATTGACATGTGTTTAATGGTGACAACTAAATCATTACTTTTTTGGAACAAATAGATAGCTTTGAAAAGCTTCATTGTGAAGGCAGTGAATCTCCACCATGGGAATCAGCTCTGGAAACAAATTCAAAAGCTAATGAAGAGGGCCTTCAACTCAAAGGGAATAAAATTCCCAAAGGATTAGTTTCTCTTTTGAAATTTTTTGACAAGCATGATAGGTTTATTAAGGAACAACAAATGGATTCAAAATCCTCCAAGGATTTTGATCAAATCAATTTGAGTACAGAAGACAATCCAAAAATGGTCAACATTGGGAATTGTTGTACCCCTGATGAAAAACTCAAATTCATTACACTGTTTCACCTTTACATTGATGTTTTGGCTTACTCTTATGATGATCTAAGACCTCTCAGACCTAAAGAAATCTAGCATGAAATTCCTCTCAAGATTGGGTCATTGCCTCACAAGTATAATCAAAGGTAGTACAACCCTAAGATATCATGCATGATTTTGTTTGAAATACATAAAATGTTGAATGCAAGAATTATTTTCCCAATCCATCATTGCACTTGGATTGCAAACATAGTCCTTGTGAGAAAGAAGAATGGATAAATTCACCTGTGTGTTGATTTCATAAATTTGAATCAGTCATCTTTAAAAGACAACTATCCCCTACCCATCATAGATCAGTTACTGTAGATAGTGACTGGCACTAAGATGTTATCAATGCTAGATGGTTGTTTAGGATATAATAAAGTGGAATTTGGTGAAGTATATTATCATAAGAATACTTTCACAACACCTTGGGGCACTTTTACATATCATAGAATGCCTTTTGGCTTAATCAATGCTGGCACCACTTTCCAAAGAGTGATGGATCTTAATTTTAGAAATGAGATGGGTAAGTTCATTATGGTATACCTTGATGATTTGATAGTCCTTTCTAAGCATCATCCTAATCATGTGCATCATCTACAATAAGTACTAGAGTGATGTAAGCAGAATGGTATTTCTCTTAATCCCAAGAAGTCAATTTTTGGGGTTATAAAAGGTAAACTTTGTGATCACACTGTGTCTCGAGAAGGCATAAAATTGACCCAAAAAGGTTCAAATCCATTCAAGATCTTGCTCTTCCTACTAGTAAGACTACAATTTACTCTTTCTTTGGAAAGGTGAATTTTCTATGAAGGTTCATTCCTAAATTCATAGAGAAAACTCACCACATTGTCAATATGATGAAGGTCAAAGCCACTTTCAACTGGACTAAAGAAGGCAAGTTAGCATTTCAAGACATCAAGGAAGCTATCACCCATGCCCTAGTTCTAGTTTGTATTGATTACACCAAAGACTTCATGATGTATAGCTTTGCTTCTGAACACACACTTTCAGCCATTTTGATTTAATAGAACAAAGAAGGTGTGGAATCTCCCATATCTCTCATGAGTTATCCTCTCAAAGCTCATGAGCTAAATTATTCAAACATGGAGAAGCATGATTATGTTATGGTAAAGGTGGTAAAGCACTTTCATTTTTACATCTTGAACTCACACACTATTGCTCTTGTCCTTGATATAATAGTCAAGTCCATACTAACTCAGTAGGAGTTTGGAACCAAAAGGGGCAATTGGACTACTAAAATCTAGGAGTTTGATATTTTTATCAAAGAAATAAATCTTGTGTAGGGAAGGGGTCTCTACCAATTAATTATTGATAACATACCAAAAGAAGTAGAGTATGAAGAAATAAGAGTTAAAGACATGCCAACAGTTCTTTTTATCATCACTAAGAATTAGTGACATTTAAATATTGCTCATTTACCTACCTATGGTGAGTGTCCTACTCACCTATCTTATAAAAAAAAGAGGACTGTTAAGTTGAAATCTGGAAACTTTGTCTTATGGGACAACAGTCTGTACAAGAGGAAACTTGATGGGGTATTCCTTCGCTGCATGGATAAAGTGCAGCAGAACAAAAATTTGGAGTCATTCCACAATTTGGCTTGTGGAGGACATTTTATTGTGCCTGTGACTACCCATAAGATTCTACCAGCTAGGTATTATTAGCCTACTCTATTTCAAGATTCATACACTTAGGTGTGTAGATGTGACCTGTGTTAGTTTGTTGGCAAACCTAAGTTGGTTGCATTACCTCTCAAGCCTGTGGTGATAGAAGAGCCATTTCAATAATGGGGAATTGATTTTATTGGCACTATAAATCCATCCTTGAGTGTTAGACATGATTATGTCCCTAAAACCATAGACTACTTTACCAAGTGGGTGGAAGCCATTCTAGTCAAGCATGCTACTTCAGAAGTAGTATGTAATTTCCTCAAGAAGAACATCATTTCTAGGTTTGGAGTCCCAACCAAGATTATAACAGACAATGTAGTCTATTTCTCTTCTCATGAGATTACCCAGTTCTGTTACTATTATGGGATTATTCTCTCATACTCTTCTGACTATTATCTGCAAGGAAATGGTCAAATAAAATCAAGCAACAAGAACTTGGTGACCATTATAAGGAAGCTGGTAGATGACAATTAGAGAACCTGGCATAAAGCATTGCTTGACACTTTATGGGTAGACAAAATTACACCCAAGAGGGCAATTGGTAAGTCCCCATTCCAACTTCTATATGGTCTCAATACAAAGATACCAATCACCCTAGAATTACCAGCATTAACGTTAGCAAAGGTAGTGGAAGATTCAACTTTTGAAAGTTCCATCGACAAAAGGATCATGTGATTGACTGAACTTAATGAACAATGAACTATGGTGGTGGACCAAATTTTTGCGCATCAAAGTCTAGTGAAGAGACTCTTTCACTAGAAAGTAAGGATATATGATTTTTAGATTGGAGATCAAGTCTTGTTATGGGACAAGAGGAGAGAACCAAAAGGAATGCATGGAAAATTGGATTCATTATGGAGAGGACCATTTTCCATTCATCATTTAAATAGTGAAAATAGTTTCTTGCTGAGATATCAAGATGGAACACCATTTAATCTACCTCATAGTGGGCAGCATTTAAAGCACTTCAATCCTTGAAGTATCAATTATACATATGTATAGTTTTTATATAGTCTTACTTTTATTTTGTGTTGTTAATTTATTTTTAGTGCCTTTCTTTTTGGGTAGCATGACTCCATATCCCAATGGCATAGATGAAGACACTAAGATTCTAGATTCTACTACCTTCGATTGTTTCAAAATTTCAATCAATGAAAGTTCCCCAACTAGAGCTAGCTGTTATCCCCAAAATCCATCACTTAATTTTATGGACAACATACCAACCATTTTGGTTCTATAGACCAAAACTCTCTCTCTTTTTTTCTCAAAAATATTATGAACAGTTAAGTTTTTCAAATATTCAAGCCTGTTTAGCTAAGGAAGTCACAGTTTCAATAGGCAGGCTTTCTTGAAAGGAAATTCAAAACACTTGAGGTTTTTCCTTAGTGTTTTGAGAATGGCTCAACGTAAAGGTTCGATCAAAAGACTTAACAATAGGATTTAAATATTTGGAATGAACCACTTTGAACCATTGAACCATTGAACCCCACCTTTGCAAGGTTCAAAGGTTCAACGAGTTCAAAGGTTCAATGACTTTGGTGGAATTAAAGAAGAAAAGGCTGCAAAGAGTGAAGATTAAACTGTTAAACCATTGAACCTAGAATCAAAATGGTTCAAAGGTTCAATGAGTTTAATGAGTTCGACGGACTTAGAAAATGAAAGTATCTAGAGAGTTCAAAACTTCAAAAGAATTCAAAGAAATTGGAATGAACCACTTTGACATATTAAACCTTAAACAAAAATGGCTAAAAGGTTCAATGAGTTCCATAAGTTTGATGGACTTAGAGAATAAAAAGATTCAAAGAAGTAGAATGAACAAATGAACTGTTGAACCTTAAACCAAGATGGTTCAAAGGTTTTAAGGGTTTAAAGAGTTTAAAAGTTTGAGTAGAAGCTTCGAGTGAATGGAGGAAGTGGAAGATTCTAACAAGATGGTTAAACCAAAGGGTTCAAAGAAATGATTCAACTGAAGAAGAAAATGAAAGTGAACGTAACCTTTCACAAAACATTAAACCTTTGAACCGAAAGAGTTCAAGGTTCAAGGTTCAAACAGGTTTAAAGTGACCAGTGACGTCCTTGTGGACATGAATTTTAGGGTGATGGAATAACCATTGATTTTTAAAAGGACCTGAGAACAAAATTAGTGACCAACCAAGAAAAGAGCTAAAGAAGCCAGCTGAAAATGAGAAGATAGCCCCGAGAGCTCATATCACCAAGGAAAGACAAAACATGACAAGGAAAGAGATAACAACTACAAGAAATCCAAAAGTATCTACATGAGAGTTATTTCTAGTAGGTGGAATAGTCCACCAAGTGGACATCAGAGAATGCAAACATTCAAAGGTGTGGCCGATTTTTCTGTATTAAGTAAAGGTGAATGGAAAGCCATGTAAGCATCATAAAGAAGACCAGACAACCCATGCTTAAGAGGAGACATTTGAGATGATTTAAAATGCTAAATTCAAGGCTGATGACTTGTTCTAGCATGGCCCTTTCACAAAATTTTCAATATAGTCAATGCATTAAATACAACATGGGCCATTTCATAGAAATAAGTGCCAAAGTCTTTCTTTGGTTGCTATATATTGTAATCTCATATTAGTTTACAAAGGAGATCTCTTTATTATCAGAAGTGAATCTCTGCCCAAATTGAAATGCATTCCTAAGACTTTGATCTCAGATTGTTAATCATATTTTGTTAAGTGAATGAGAAATTAAGTGACCTTTCAATCTTTTTATTGAAATAGCTTGTGTCATTTAGGAAATTATTCTTATGTCTTTTTCCAAAATACAATCTTGTCCATTTAATCAAACAAGTAGAATAATTGGAAATAAGCTGGAAGATGTCCTGAAGCTAACTATGGGAGACTTTGTGCTACCATAATTGTCTTCAGTCTGTGTTTTGTGTAAAGGATACTAGAGAGACTTTGAGCTCTCTTTATCCTTTGTAATCCTTTACTCTGTTGTAGTTTTAGGTGGAGAATTTGGGCTGCACTTAATCCTACAGTATCCTTCATCCTAATCAATGAGAGAAGCAATGAAAGACTTTTTGCTTTCATGGGTTTCTTATGGTTACAGTTACTACTTAGGAAGTCTTCCTCTAGTTTTTTGAACATCATTTCTAATAGAAGAGAAATGCCTTCAGCAATTACTCAAGAATTCTCCTCTATTTTTTGAACATCATCTCTAAAAAGATAGAGATGGATGGTATGATTTCACCCATGTGTGTATTTTTAGCTTATATATATATATATATATATATATAAATATTATAAATTATAGTGAACCTCCCTTTGCTGAGAGGAGAGATTTGTCTCAATTTGGCTGTGGTTACCACATCTATTTTGTTGTATAAATCTCCTTATGTTGTGGTTGATGCACCTATTTTTTTGTCAGTCAACTGGTGACAAAATATTCACCCAACATACCTTACCATCAGGTGATATCCATAGAACTCTAGCACCCAAACCTAGAGAAAGTAGCTACCATCAAATTATAGCATCTATATTTTCTCTTCTTCTTGTTGTGTCTCTAGTTATTTCATGTCCTTCCCAGATTTAAGGTAATATATTCCATTATCTAATTCTTCAAACTAATATTTGATGTTGGATCATATAACTTGGAAACTATGTACTTAGATTTTCTTCTCAGGTTCAAGTTTTTGATTTACACCTTTAAATGGAATATGAGCACATGACCAATCTATCTTGATTTTTTCCCTAAGATATTTATAGAATTTTATACTCAACATAATTTCATATGAAATAGGAATATCTACTACCAAAATTATCATTTTAAGCCTCTTATCTAGGAAAATTACTAGAACAACTTGAGCATCTTTGATTTTTCCAATCAAGGGAACTTATCTTTTCATTAAGTAACATCTCCCTATTGACTTAGGTAAAGTGAGGCCAAGAGCATTGGATACTTTAGATAGCATGAAATTATAAAAATCTCTATAATCTAGGATATAATTACTCAAATTAAACCCATTGAGTAAGAGAGATACATAGAATAGCTCTATTCTTTTAGATGTGGAAGCAGATGTGGGAAAGGTATTTATAGCATTGTTCTGGAAAAAGACTTGTTTGGGAGTAGGCAATATGTATTTTGAATAGTTAGGTGTATTTTGTGATCCTTTACTTTGAACATACTTAATTAGTTGATTTAGTTGATCTTGATATGACCTCTAGTATTTAGCTTCTGATATTTGAATCTAAGTTTTCTTGATGTGATCAATAATGTCAAAAAAAGGGATGGACATAAACAAAGTAGGATTAGCTTCAAAAGAATGAGTGACTAGATTAGGAGGTTGAGAAGAATATGCTACATATTTATCTTTTGGAGCAAGAGAAGTAGGTAAAGTAACACCTCTTTTGATAATGCTAACATCTAACCTACAGTATTCTTTTTCTTTCCCTTGTTCCTTGGAAGATTTTTCGCAAACTTGTTGAGCTTGTGACCTTGTAAATATTACAAAAGAGTAACTATGATCCTCTTCAATAATTTATTCATAATCACTTTATAATTCATATTCAAGGTATCCTATATTGGAATAACCTACAGGATCTACAAAGTCATCCTCATCAGCAAATCTTTGATTGAAGTTATTAGCCATATGATCTTCTTCATTCATTTCAATGTGAATTTTTGGAGCATCCTCAATCACTAGTCTTTGTGGAGGTCCAGTAATACAATTCTAGTTTTTGTTATTGAAATTGGGTGTAGGTGTATTCTTGATAGGAAAAGCATGAACACCTTGAGAAATTTGCCTTTTAACTTACAGCAAGTCATTATCTAATTTCTACAATAGGGGATCAGTAGTGGTTTGTAATATAGTTAAAGTAGAAACATCCACCTTGGAAGTTATTTTATTAATATTTATATCCATAATAAGGTCATATTAAACCTATGTATAAATGTTTTAAGTTTTTTATAAATAAAGAGGACATGTTTTACATAGTTGATAGCTAACCTCTAGTAACTAAACATTAATGAAAAATCACTTTTAATTATCATCAATGGGTTGAGTAGCCTGAGGTATTTTGTAGAGTAGTATGTTAAATTTAGCAATGAAATATCACGTGTTCATGTGGTTCTTTTTTAAGCTAAGTGAATTGGGTGAGCAATACATGTAAATCTTCAATAGATTTAAATATTTTTACAAATTGCTCATGTATAGTGGCCCAATTGGTTATGATGCCAAGAACCAAATGGTAGAACCACTCTATAGCTAAATCATGTAAGGTTTCAATTAAGAGTCTGATTGACACATATTCATGTTCTACTCCAATCACTCCATAGAATACAAATAAATAATCTAAGTTCTCATTTGGACTCTATTTTCCATCACTTGTGAACTTGGGAAAGTTATTCCTTAACCCCTTAGGCAAGTCATGAAAAGGAGGTGATAAATTAAATGGGCCAATCACTGTCCCCAAGGGATAAGAAGTTATTGTGCAATTCTTTTGAGAATAAGGAATTAAGGATTAATAGGTTTGATTATTTCTAAAAAAAAAAATTGCAAATGATTCACAGGGATTTGCACTCATCTTACAGTCAAAATACTTACTCTTCATGTTCTGGTTTGGGGAGGAAAGCTGAAATTAAACTGTTCTTTAAATTGAAAGAAGTCACCAGTTTGGCTTTAAGCTCTTCTTTCACTAGTGAAAGGTTGATTTACCAGATTAAATTGCTTATACTTATCTAAGTATTTGTTTAAGTTAATTTAGGTTTATAAGCAAAGACTTAGGAAGTGATTATTTGGCATGCAACAACTTAAGATAAACATTGCATTTTTTTGACATGCAACAACTCAAGAAAAGCAAAGCATTTCTTTTAAATGAGTAAAGTTATCTTCAAAAAACATGTGTTTATAATCATAAACGTACCTCTATTTTTCATGAAAATTCTTATATGATAGCATGGAACATTTTTAATTTTGGAGAATTGACCACTAGTCTATGTCTATCTTACCCTTGTGTGGATAATGTAATTTAGCTCTGGTTAAGTTTTTATTCTCTATCAGAGTCACCAAAAATTATTGGCTAGATAATTTGTAGGCTAACAAAGATACTTAGGTAATCATGGGATTAAATACCTTTCATTTAATGTTGAATCTATCATACTCTTAATGTTTATCTACTCTAACTATTCATACTTTTAATTATTCACAACTTATATAAATTATGCATATGATATACATCAATTAAATTATTTTTTATTATTAATTTAATCACAAAGTTCATGAACATAATAGAGTGATTTTATAACAAGTAAGTAGTTGATTCAGATATTATGCAAAGAAATTGTTAGAAAGTAGGGAATGAAAAGACTAGAATCTATGAGAAAGAAATAAGTTGTACTTCACAACAAGTAATTTACCAGAGCTTATTGTATCTTTAAAAATCAAATAAACATAAAAGATGTGATACTTGTTTCATCAAATGATTAAGAAATATTTAAACTCATATTTAGATTTAAATATAACATAATGTTTACCATTTTAATCCTCACAAAATGCATCAAATGATCTCCTTAGATGCAAAATTCCTTAGAACCCAACTTTTTTCTTATTCACTTTGACCCAAAGTTCATACAAAAGCATACGTAAATCTAAACTGAAATTTTTAGATTGCTTAATCTTTATTCTAAAACATTTACAAATAAGTTTAAAAAATTACCATCCCTTTGGCATACAAGCCTTCACCCATACTTATACTATTTCATATTTATAAAACAATTAAGAGACAACTCCTTGAATTCCTTATATGCTATGCTAAATTTTGAAAACTTTTGAGAGATGTATTCTTTGAATTTCTCTTATGTGGCATGCAATGGTTGATGGCATGTAGTGCTTCTCAGTTTTATTGTTTGGATCAAATAAAACTTCATTACATGTTGTGCATAGCTCACTTAGGTAATTTTTTTTAACAAAATGACTTCAAGTAATCTCATCTATCCAAGTTCCTTGAGTATTTTTATTTATTAAAAAAATTAATTTAACAAGTAATTTATCTAAGTGACATTAATTACAAAGTAATTACTTAAAAAAATTACATCAAATACATTTATAAATAAAATAGAAGAAGCTAAGAAGATAAGAAATATAAATCATTCTAATTCATGAACCTCTATTCTGCACTTTTCCTTGTACTTGATATGTTGTGACATCATGAATTGAATGGCTTCATCATATAACTTGGTAATTGATCGCCTTCATTATTCAAACCTTAGTATCTCATTTTATATCTTCTTGCAATAAACTTTCACCTTCTCAATCTTAGGTTCTATCCTTTTGACCTATTAATGACTCTTTATTAACTCCTTTATTGATTTTGATGTGAATGGAGTCATGGACTTTTCAATTAATTTTTTGAATTGCTTAAGTAATTGATCATGTGTCCTTGGTGTTTTTTTAGACCAAATGTTCATGAGATATAAAATAAAATCCTCTTGATCTACTTTTATGTTGTGAGCATCTTCTTCTAGGATCTTCATTTCTTGAAGCATTACTCCACAAATGTGCATGCAAAAAGATATGATGTGTTCTTCTTGCTTTGCTTTCTTCAATGATACCTATAGAATAATCTTTTCTTCAATCAAAATATTTTCACTTAAGGCATTTAATTATTCCTTTAATTATTCCCTATTATAATTCATATATTCCATTTTCACTTTCAATCTCCTTCGTCATTGTTTTTATCTATGCCAATTTATTCTTAATGTTAGCTAAATTACCTAAGACCTCAAGAAACCATTTTTGTGCTGTTTGTATCACATTTTATCTACCCATTAATCAACTTATTTGGCCTTATCACCCATTTAATCTACCTTAATTATTATTTCTTGATAAAATACATCTCTAGAAAGTAATGATTGCTGAGGAGAAGATCTTGCCACTTTGGTAATTATTTCACACAAATTGGAAATTCATTCCTTTAACTCGGAAATATCAAATTTCTCTTCATCAATATTTTGAAAAAATTATTGATAAGGGTCTGCATGTCCTACTTCAGGCCCTTTATAGTTACTTCTTTGAGGGATATCTTTGAAATTGCTAAGTCTTATTTAGTGATTTTACCTTTATGCTTACCTTGTGGAGGAACTGATATTTATACAAAGTTATAACATGAAGGCTAAATTGTCAATTTGGAAGTCACTTTGCTACTCTTCATCTTTTTACCCTTACAATCAAGATGTTTCACAAGTTTCAAGTTTATCTCTTCCAAGTTAATTTCTTCTTTTGAGTTAGGAGCTATTTGCAATGCCAACCATGAAGAGAAATTCATACTAGTGGAAGTGGTTGAATGAATCACCATTTGATGTTGATTATCTCTCACAACTATTTCTTGATTAGGAACTTCTTATGTACCCATAATATCTTGAACAACATTAAAAATTATTTGTTCATATTTTTCTTTCTCTGCATCCTTTTCTTTCTCTATCTCTTTGTCAAAAGTTTCCTGTTCTTTTTTTTCTCTAGTGGTTTTACTCTCAAGTTCAACTATTACCTTTTGTTGTGATACCTCCTAACATGAGATCACTTCTCCATTAGTCAGTTTAGTTTTTTGGGTATAAATAAGAGGAATGGTGGTTTGATCATTAGAAGGAGGTGGAAGAGGATTAGTAGGTGGAGAAGATAAGAGTGGAGGAGGAGGAACATTAGTCTCCTTCTAAATAGGTTTTTCAAGAAGTTTGAATCTAAGAGATTTTGGAGGTGGCATGAGTGTAGATGAATCTACCTCTTTCACTACTAAGTGTACATTTTTCATCAATAATAAAGATGGTGTGATGGGTGTAGTAGAAATAGGAGTGGTAATTGTAGGAGTGGTAGAAGAGACCAAAGGATATGTAGGGTAACTAGTTGAATTGACTCCTTTTCTTTTACAAGAGAATATGTATCAGCAACATTTTCATTAAATTTCAACTTCTTATTAGGATATTTAATATTTTTTTCTTCTATTTCTTTCCTCTTATGACTTACTTGGCTAGTTTTTATCATTGTTGTCTCCTTCATGTTGTAGCCCTTACTAAGAAGCCATGTTAAAGTCATAATAAGAACCATTTAATTCTTCTCTTTAATATTATTTACTTGATTCTTTTAGTAGTCAATTTTTGGGAGTGGATCATTATCTCCTCCCATTGCATGATAAGAATCATGAATTACTTGCCCATCATCTTCCATGTCATTAAGAATTATAGCCAAATCAAAATAATAAATCTAATGAATAGTCATCTATTTATTATCTCTTCTTCTCACTTAAAACTCATCTCTACAATCAATCTAAAATTCTTCAAGTGTAGGAATATGCATATATTCAAGAGAAATTGTGCTTTGAGCTATGCCTCTATAATAAATTTTTTCTCTAGCCTCAATATGTGATTGATTGTAGCTATGGTACATCTATGCTTGTACAGTATTATCTTTATAAATACTTTCAAAATGATAATGGCCAGTAAAAATATGAAAACTAATTGAAAAATGGTGTACTTTTGACTATAGATCATGTAACTCCATTAGTTTCCTACATAACTCCATTAGAATCCATTTATCACTAGGTTACCTTGGCAATTTTACTAGTGTACTTATGAAACCACCAACTTTGATGCATGTGAAATTTAAGAATTGAATGAAAATACATCCAAAATGAGAAATTGTTTCCCAAGATACATCAAATACTCTATTTGTCTTTGAAGCAACATTCAATTTACAAATGAATTCATAAAATAATGCATCATTTACCCTTTTATAGTGCTTAAAGTATTAAAAAAAATTAATTGAGGGTAGTATTCATAGATGGGATATGTTGTTAATAGCCCTTTTGTAGTCAGCCTAGAAAAGGATCCATTAGATTCTACAACATATACTAAATATGAAGTCATTTTGAAATCAAGAGTCTACAATACATTAGTCAACTACTGATCAATGTTGTCACTTATCATTCTTGACCATTCAATCATAAAATAACTCCTATTGAAACCAATAGCCCTTATGTAAGCATACATCTAGGTGGAAAATCACTTGGCATTTTTATCTCCATTGATTCTACATAATAATTATGTGATGTCATCAACTTATTGGACCAAGTCAATTATCACTATTTGCCTTGGAAACCTTGATGGTTGTTTTGGTTTCTTCAAATAAGTAGTATTCATTATCTTGACATAATTTTCTATTTTATTGTCCTAAAATTTTTCCATTGATAAGTCGAGCACTTTTGGTCTTGTCAGGATATTCAAATAATAATCAAAATACTGAACATCTAATTTGACCACCATATTTTTTTTAGTGTCTTTTACTATCTTAGTGACAGAATCATAATACTTAGCACATTCTAGGACAAATTTAGGATGTTTTGTAGAGATTGGGAAGGCTAAAACTTGTAATATTCCACTATTTGTCTTTGTTTTCATGAGTGGTGTTTTGACTATGGATTTAGAGCTTTCAATTAACTCATTTATGGAAATAGGTCCCATGTCAGTATCACTAATTTTAGATAATTTGGATGCAATGCAAGACTCAATGGGATATCCATTATATTCATACTTCATCTTTGCTTATTTTGATTTCTCATGTCTCTTTGATTTTGTCTTTCCTTTCTTGCTCAGCCCTAAAACTTCTTCAAGTGCAAACTCAGGAACTTCTTCAATTAGAGTTTCTTTTTCTTCTACTCTTGACATTTATTGTTACTAACACTAGAAAGACTTGGTAAATTCTCTTGAAAACTCAGTAATTATTCATGTTGGTTTTTAAAAGGTTGAGAAATTGAGTTAAGCTGTTGTCTTATATAACAATCCTAAGCAAGCTTTAGGTATTAGGAAATTCAAGTAGTAGTAAACCTTAGAAACTTCAAGAAATTACTTCCTAAGTTATAAGGTGTCATAATTATAGGAAGGTATGGGTATTTATCAAGTCTTCAAGGTTGAATACTCTGAATGAGTGATAAACATATATAATTTTGGGTTATTTTGAGCAAGTTACTAGGGTTGGAAAATATGATGAATAAAAATAAATAGGTAGTTGGAAATCTAGGTAAGTAAGTAATAACTAAAAATACAAGTGGGAAATGCTCCATGAGAGCTTTGGGTTTATTGGGACCAGTTTCATGGGTTGGGGACTCCAAGTAAGTAACAAGTTATAATGAGTCTGGGACGATAATCTAGGTCATTTTCTAGGTTTTTATAGAAAAAATATATCTTTTGGGATATTTATTAGGATTTTACATGAAAAGTGTTTTTAAAGAATTTATAAGGTTTTCAACAATATCATGTATATAAAAATGACAAACAATTGCAAGTAAAATAAGAAATGACATAAAAAACATTCAAAATGGTGAAAAAAAATTAGAAAAGGAAAAATGAGATAAAAACCCAAAATAGGATCATGTAAACAAATTGGAAACAATCTAAATACTTGACTGCAAATGGGTTCTAGATATTTTGCACCAAAATCACTCCAAAATTTCAAATAGTGTTGCTCAGGATTTACAACGACAATAACTAGGTTAGAAAACCTGAGAGCCAAGTGGTAAATGAGGTGGAATTTTATAATTTTGATATTAAACCATGTATTAATTACAACTGACACATGTGAGGGAATACATGTAAGCATTTTTATGATTGTCAAGTTTCATGAAATGCTTTACTTAATTTGGTCTATGATGTCAAGTAATTTCATAACCATGATTTGGTCTAAGCTTATGAATACTTTAGAATTGAAAAAATTTGTTTCTTTTACTTATTAATTTAATCAAGTGAACTAATTTCAAAACCCTAGGTTATTATAATTAGTGCTTTATGGGTTTAAAAAACTACTTTACTTAGCTTTTATGAGAAGTAAAGTCATTTCATAACTCCAATTATATCTAGATGGTGTAACTCAAGATTGCAAAGATAGCATACTTCATCTTTTTGAATATTTAAAGTAGCTTAGAGAGCTATATTTGGCCTAGAAATAAATATAAACACTTAGTTTTTTGAATCTCTTAGAAAGATGTACAAATGGGTTTTTATGATAATGACCAAGGCAAACGTTTTCTAACCTTCTAGAACAATTTGAAGCAATTTTGGTAACAAAAGAAATCATAGTGAAAAATACTAAAGTCTATGTCTTATTTATGGGACTGGGTTTTGACAAGGGTAACTAATTCTCATAAGACAAAATGCAAACAAATTTAATTGGGGTGTACCCAAATTTTCTAAGTGTGAAATTTTGGGGACACCATGTTTCAAATTCAAAATATATTTTGGTTCTTATTAAATGCATTAGAATGATATTTTCCAAAGAAAATATTTTATTAATATGTTTAAGGTGTATTATATATGTATGTACACACACACAAAAAAAAAAAATAGATAAATTAGGTACCATTCGCACCATAAGTGTGTGGTAAGTGAAAATATTTTTTTATCATACATTTTGTGTCTAGACTTCATTTTGGTTCTTGTTTGATTCATTAGAAATATTTTAGCCCATGAAACACATTTATACAAAGGGCTAAACACACAAAATTCATATTTATAATCTAAAATTCAATAAAATAAATCATGTACCATTCATATAAGTACACAATAGGTTTTATTTAACCCTAAATTGGATGAAGATGCTAGTATGGGTAGATATGGTTATAAATATATAAATTAATAACCATAAGGGTGATAAATAGATCTATAGTAGTACAATTAATCATAAAACTTTACTACATTTATTATGATGAGATATGATAAAATTTGGAAGTATAATTATGCTAGATATTATAATGATAATGAAAAAAAGATACTTTACTAGTTTTGATGCTAATATAGATCTAGATCTAAAACATGCAAGAAGAAGAATGAAAGAAAACTCTATAATAGTCACCAAATTTTGGATTAAGTGCCTATGTATTCATGTACACTTGTGTCAACCTTGGATGGTTGCATTGAAATTATTGTCTAGATTAGACACAAGTGTCAAGCATGAAATAACTATTGAAATAAGATGTGACCACTTGGTTGTTTCTAGATTTGTCTTCACCTTTGCTCTGGTGCATTCATACCTAGGTCATGTAATGTCAATCCTTATCAAATGATTAAACCCTAATTATTCATATTCATAGTGGTTGTGGGAGAAATTGATTGGTGAATACATATTGTTGAGCTACCCCAAAGACCACTCTATTAATGAGTACTACCTATATAGCCAATAGAAGAAAGCCTCAGACTTATGTAGTTTTCCCCTATGTGTTGTCTTGTGTGTGAATCATGAAATGTATGATAAGTAAGAAAAATATTGACCTATCTTGTAACTTATAAAATATATATCTTTGGAGGCTAATTTAGTAATTCATACTTGTAGACGTGATCTTCCTATGACTAATATGGAAATATGAGAAAATAAGGAAGCTTTGCTCAATCAAATGCACTTTGAATGCTCTTTAATATGATTCCAGGTCTAAGCTAGGTGTAAAATGAATAAGGGTTGATCTTATATTCATACCAATACCTTTTTATAACATCTCATATAATGACACTTAGGTTGACCATTTTGATAGATTTTAGTTACAAATAAGATGAATTTATGGAAATAGACACTTATGTTAGATAAGAACACTTGCATCGATGTAGGCATCCGACTGGGATGCAAATGTACGGGAATAAAAAAAGTAGGTATAGGGAAAAAAATTTAGAGGCATAATATAAATAGGTTTTATGAATTTTAGGTAATATATAAGGCCTAGTTCATTAACATAAGACTGGTTAGACTAAAAGATAGGCCAATCGGCACAAGAGAGAATATGCAAGACTTGTAAAAGTAAGAAAGGTCTAAAATTGAGAGGAATAAAAAAGGTCTATGTTTTCAAAGTTTACAATATTTAGGTGCTATATATTTCATAAATATCATATAAATCCCTCCCTTTAATTGAGTAATTAAATTGCTAGTTTAAAATAAAGGAATGTGTACCTGGGTGTGTATAACACACCTTGGCTTTGCTTGAGTCCAACTTGAGTGATTTACTAATGATTGAGTTATAAAAAAGAACATGTTATAGTATATAATAAGTGCACATAACTTGAAATTGAAAGTATTGGAATGATTAAAATTAATTCTTAATATGATGAATGGTAGGTTTCTAATTTTTGCTAAGTATCCAACAATCATCATTATTAAGATTGTGAGGGAACTTTTCAATTTTGACCACTTCACAGATCCTCCATTGTATATAAAAATATTTTATCACAATTACCTTAATTATATCCATGCATATATGATGTCTTACATCATGAAAATGTTTGGCAATAATAGACTTATGGACATGATTGTGCGCAAGGCATGTACAATGTTATTTTAATCTAACATGAATAGAATAATAGGTTTTGGAAAATAGACATGATTTTTCATGAGGCCTATGTAATTTTACTTTAATATGACATGAATAAGATGACCATTTTCACTAATATAAACCTTATCATAGATACAATGAATATAATTAGAAAAAATGGTCATTCTATTGGTGAAATTGTTCCTTATAGTTTTTATCTACAAGGAAGGGTCCATAAAGTGGTCAAAATTGAAACATATCATTCAACATATTAAAAATTAATCCTTGTGGTTATCATATGCATGTATGATGTTTGGAGACTTATTACAAATTAGAAACCTATCATTCAATGTATTAAAAATTAAGATTATTTATTGCCATTCCTTCTTCTTTATGTGGTTGACCCATTCCTTGGTTTCTTGTCTTATCTCTATTTATGGGTGTGGTTTGTGTTATATTTTATCATTTTTTTAGCTCTCCTAATTATGGAATAAGCTATTAGTTCAAAACATCAACTTACTATTCCTTATAGCTATGGTAAGGTTTATATTGGTGAAACTAGTCATTCTATTCATGTCATATTAAAGGAACATTATGTAGTCCTCATGCATAATTGAGTCCAGGATTCTAGTATTGATAAACATTTTTAGAACATAGGAAATCATATATGTTTGAATAAAATTAATGTAATTATGGAATAATATTTTTATCTACAAAGGAGGATTTTCAAAGTGGTAAAAACTGAAAATTTCCCTCTTAATATTTACAAGGATGATGGTTGGAGACTTAGTATAAATTGGAATCCTATCATTCAACATATTAAAATTTAATCCCTATTTTTTTTTCTTTGTCATTCCTTATTCTTCTTATTTTGGCTAACCCATCCTTGGATTCTTGTCTTATCTCTATTTATGGGTGTGGTTTGTGTTATATTTCTCCATGTTTTTTAATCTCTCCTAATGATGGACCAAGCTCTTAGTTAAAAACATAGACTCACAATATGATAATGTATTCTTATGTTCTTTATTCATCATTTACTATGTAACATGAATATTCTAATGATTAAAATTGAAAGAGAGAAAAGTTTCATAGTACACCTATGTAGCGATATGACCATCTTATGTTTTGGATATTTCATTTGAAATATGTATCATTAGGAATCAATGAAATTTATATTAGGACAAATATAAATCTAAAAAGTGTATATATATGGATATATATATATATAGAGAGAGAGAGAGAGAGATAAATATAGGAGGGTCTATGTCCCTAACCTTGGATAAATGTGGATTGCCACCTGATAGTTTAGACTAGCTCAATCATGCAACCCAATCATAATTATAACTTGGTGAGTGTGAGTGAACCAAGTCAACTCAAACTATCAAACTAGTGAGGCTATATGATATAATCAGTTCTAACTTAAAAACTTTGAAATATTGAGTGATTTAATATCTCAACCATACCAAAAAAGTGAACCAACTACTATAATAGATTGGCTTAATATAGTCCTTAAAATTTCTACCTTGTGGGTGGTGACAATCCTTGAAAGTGTTTGAAATCTAAAATTGATTTGATTTTATAATATTAGGCACACATTACATAACATATGCACCTTATATATGTCTCATGATTAAACTATGTATAACAATGGTACCAATGTATATAATTCTGACACAAATGTAGTTTTAAATCATATAACTTTGTGATTTGGCCAATTTGAAACTATATAAACATGGAAAACATGATTTTAAAGCATGCCCCCACTATAATTTAAAATTGAAAACTAGTATAAGTTCTAATGTGGAAGACATGCTTCCAAAACATGCCCCCACTATAATTTGTAGATGTTAAATATTGAGTGAGTGTGAACAACACATTTCTAAAAGATGCCCCCATAAAATATGAAACTATGAATGTATGGAATCTATGACTCTATGGTATGCCCCCAATTTGAGCTGAGGGAAGGTATAAAATGGTAGTTACCTAACCTCAATAGGATAAGATAGCCATATAACTATGAGTACATCAAGTAGCATCTATGATAATATGTCTAGGTAAATGTATCATTGATTCACATATAATGTGATCACATCAAGGCATAGGATGGATGATAATTATCATGGAAGCATATAGATAGTAATAATATAAGATCAATAATAAATTGAGCACACACACACAATTACACTCCAAAGTAAATCAAAAGATAATGGTATAAGGAGACCATAAACAAGGGGCATGTTTAAATACCATACAATCAAATGGATAGGACTTAGTTAAATATTCAAATGTCCATAAAATAAGTAATGACATATTCAATATTCAAAAAGTAAAATAAAGGCATAGGGGAATGAATAATAGAGCATAGTTAAATTATCAACAAATAAGATAATAAAAAGTCAAGACACTCAAGGAAATATACACATGAAAACATAAGTAACCAACATAAACATATCATTGTATCCCATGGATTAAATGTGTTATCAAAACATGTTAAGTATATAACATATTAAGTACACTGTATAACATATAAGCATGGATAAAGGAATGTATAAGTACATATTAGATCAAACATGATAATGTAAAATGTACATTGAATGATATAATCTATATGTATCATAATCATAAAGGTGGATGTTCCCAATGTCTTGGTGATGTGAGTAGAGGGAAAGCCCAACATCCAAAAATCCATAGATCATGTATCTATGTATGATTGTATCACACTCAAATATAAGTGGGAAACACTTTTTTAGGTAGAAGTAATTGATATGATATCCATCAATATGAAACTAAGACATATTTTATAAGGATCCAATAGAATATATAGATGCCAAAAATATTTTTAGAATTTTGAATGTTTTTTAGTTTTTTGGTATTTTTGGAATATGTGAAGATTTAAAACCTTGAGTTGTATCTTTTACATTTTTTCATCATGGTTGAATAAGTTGAAATTTTTCATGGCATGTTAATACTCACATTTTACATGTGTATTAGAAGAGCCAATGCTATCATTTATAATATGAATTAATTTACCCTCATGATAAAAAGAAATACCTTGTTGATCTAGATCTATTTTAACTTTCATTTCATATAAAATATGCTCAATGTAAAGGACTGTAATAGAGTATGGGGTAAGACCCATAAATTTTAATTATAAAACAAGGCCCACAAGTAATAGGAATGAATAATAAGCCCAATGAATATTTTTGTTTCTCCTTATCATGTAAATCTTTGGCATGGTAACCAAGTTGTGAAAAAAGTCTTTCACTACAATAGTTTTTTGACTATGTAGTATTAATGTGGTTATACATAAACTATGTTGACCAATGCACACCCCCTGTGTAGTCAATATTACTCATTTTTTAATCTAATATATATATCACATACCTCTCACCAAAACTGGTGTAATCCTTTACCAAAGTTTGATCTTAGCTAAATAAACAAGTCCCACACTAGCTCACTAAATTTTATGCACTAACCACTACACACTCTTAACCATGCACTATGTATCCAATAATTTTGAACTTTCCTATTAGTTTAGTGCCACAACATACACACCTAATTATCTCATACAATGTACTAGTTAAATATCAACTTACTGACTCTTGTATGCCTTACACCTCATAGTCTTGCACCAATTCTTGTTCCCACTTAATGACTACATTATACTAGATTATCACATGCCTCTCACTCTTGGGCTGTTCACAACAATGATCCATGTGTACCATCAAATTTAATGTGCTAGCATGCCTCATAATTTTTCACACCTATCTGGCATCCACTCATGTACACATTGACTCTGGCCACATACACCAAGTGATCCAAATACTATTGTTTCCAAAAGGTGATCCCAGATTTAAATTCAAATGATTGATAGCTTGGACATTGATTGTTCTATCCATTTCTAACTACCACAGCTAACAAGATCAACACATTGTAAATATATTCCTTAGTAACTGAATGATAGTTATTAATGATCTTGTTAGTAACTAAATGATAGTTATTAATGATCTTGTATTCTTTGTATAAATATGTAACATTCACATCTCCACAATATTTAGACACATAGAGAGATTGATGCCACTATAATGTAGTCATAACATAGAGAGCTTACCCTATACTTCTGCTCTATACACCAAGATTGTAGACATTGTAGTCTATATTCTTTTCCCTATTCTTTACTAATGAAAAAAGGTTGCATTTATTATAAGTAAAGACTTATGATCCATTAAATGTGTTTTGTTTTATTTCATTTGAATACATACTACACATTTACTTTATATAGCCATAGCTCATTTGTTCCCTATGGACCTCATCCATGGGCCCCATGGAGTGGATAAAATGGAATCAAAGTTTTATTTTATTCCATTTCCTATTCCTATAACTGTCACATCCCAATTTCTCTATAAGCTAAATATATTGTTTAATCCATGGATTATTATGGTTGATTAGTTGATTAACTAATATTTGATTGAGATTGATGACATATGTTGATTATGGGATAGTCTATGTTACTTAATTTACCTAATTAAATGCTATGAGTTAGTGGTACTTTTATATTCTATACTTTGTGATCATGTGTGATTATTATACAACATTATTTTTATGGATATAATGATGTTTTAGGCTAACTACCTTCATTGGCATGAGGTGGATGCAAGACAAAGTCTTCACTTAGATTGTGATGGAGGGAGAGTATCATCAGAGAGGTTGGTTAGATGGAGACATTAGGGTTTGACAAATAATGAATCTAGAAACCCTTGTACACACCACTTAATATATAATGTTTTGTAATTGTTTGATATGGAATAACATATCATGTTTTGTGTACTTTTCTTTTGATTATTTCTAGTATGTTATCTAGTATAATCTTGATTGATTTTGATTATGAGCTTGTTGATTATTTGAGTGATTTCATGGATTTTATAACCTTACATAGATCATCTTATTCTATTTTAATGAGTGAATTATTTATGTTTACTTATATCATTACCTTATTATGTTTGGCATTATAGTGAAACATTAGGATGATTATGATGGTTTCATAATCATTATTTGAATTATAAAATTATAATTTTAATAATTATATATAAATTCAAAAGATAAATGGCATTATTTTTAAAGAGATAATAATTGTTTAACTATTTATTAGGTATTAATATACATAATATATAAATGGATATATATTAATGTTAATGATTTAATGATTTTATAAATCATTATAACTATATTTTGGATGACATTCAATGTAAACTCTGGTCTTATTGCATTACCAAAGTAGTATTAATCATTACTATGTTAGTCATTTGCATGGGAAATACTTTAGTCCATTACTAGTTGATTAGTCATGCATGGGATATATCGTAATGATTTTATGACTTATGTAATCAATATGGTCGAAGATGGTTTGCTTAAATCATAAGCACATGGATTTGATAAAGAATTATAATATGGTTAATTAGTGATTTCAAAAAGAAGCATCAAGAATAATTAGTTCACTAATAGATCATTAACTTAAGTTAAGCAATATTGGGAGAGAATTTTGGGGTTTACTA
>JARHVA010003083.1:110000-275000 GCA_037957365.1 Torreya grandis
TGTAATATCTTTGCATTTACATAGAAATATATACTATCCATACAACTATGATAAAATGGCTATTTATTATAACAATGAAAAAATGGATGTTTGTTCATATTGGTTGTATAAAATCATTATTTGTCTTAAATAAAAGCCATACAGTGCATTTATGAGGTTTAACATAGAACATAATAGTATGTTATGGACTAGTTATTATCACATGCAAAATATGAACAATTTAATAACTAGGGTTATAATATTATTTCATGGAGAAATAATATTATAAGTTTCTTAATATATAAAGTAATTGATGGTCTAGATATTCATTCCTAGATGGTGTGTTATTGAGGAATATTTTTGTGTTCGAGTTATTTTATTTAATAAACTAGATACTTAGATTTCATTCACTTTATTTGATGAACTAAATGAATGGTTGTGAATTGTAGTACATTTTTATTAGATAAATTAAAATATGATGAATGGATTTATTGGGTTTTTGTATTATTATTTATTTTACTAAATCTCACATTCATGACCCTAATTAATTAGTGGATAGATTCTATTGGCTTAATTACCACCATTGATGCAAGATAACGAGTAATTTGATCAAGTGGTGTTTATGAATTTTATTGATCCTAGAGATCATTTATATTAAAAACTTTGGCCAAAGTAATGTTTGATAAACATTTTCATTTCATATGTTGATATAGTTTTCATATTTGTGTGATATCATATTATAACATATTTATTTATAGTACACATTATGTATTAGATATCTTCGACACATAGGTTATATTTTGTTACTCTAGATTCCCACACCATCATTATCAAACCATACATGAATGGAGGGCCATCCCCTATTTGGGAGATAGTGTAGGGCTCTATTGTCCATGGTTTGTGTGTAAAATCACTCAAATGATGTTCTTCTTCCTAATTATATTATTATACTTGATACTACACTTGAGATTATATATCGATACTTGAGTCATGGTGACTCTGCTTAGAGGAGCTTGTATCATATTATATTCTTTTGAGATAGTCTATGTGTTATTGAAATTGTAATTTATATGCATTTTAATTTCTATATTAGAGGCTATAATATTATATCAACTATGGTTGAACTTGTACTATATCATTAAATTTAAAATGTAGTAATTATTATTATTTAATTTCTTAATGATTTATATATATGTTCATGGTGATCCTTAGCTAAGTGGATTAGATATAACCTTGATGGTTAACTAAATTAATGTATTTGTTTAAATATCACTAATTATTTTTTCTTGTGGTGAAATCTATATGTTTAATATGTGTACTTTTTTTTAAAAAAATATTATTGTAATATTTTGGTAAAACCTAGTGGGATTGTTACATTGTGGTATTAGATTTAAGGCTCAAAATCTATGACTTAATGTGTTTGATAAAATAAAATTATTTATTATGATATAATAATAATAATCATGCACACTAGAATAGGAGGTGAGGTTAGTTTGAATACCAAACCCCCTATTGATCCAAATTAGTTTGTAGCTGAGAAAGACATGAAGTTAGACCAAATTCTCACAAGTGTAAAAGTGATTAGGACTAAATAACATCCCTAAAATAGGAAGTGCAATGCCATGAAGAGAATAATGCTCAAGAGGAACTTGGAGATTATTTTAATGACCATGAAAATATTCATGAATAGAGACATGATGAGGTACCATAAGATGTGAGAGCTTGAGTATCTATAGAATTAGCATATGACATGAAAAAGGTGAATCCACCCAAGTTTGATGGAAATATAATGGGAGATGGAGATAAAATATGGATAACAAAAATGGAGAAGTATTACAAGATTTAGAATTATTCTAAAGTCACAAAATTAGTCTAGGGAACTTATTATCTTGCTAGTGAAGCAACACTTAGTGGGCAAATAAGAAGCTAAAGATGAACCTTAACTCAGCCACTACCACTTGGGAATAATTTATGACACTAATTAGGTCAATATTACTTCCATAGCTGTACTTCAACCAAAATCTTATGGATTTTTAGAATCTTAAGCAAGGGGATTTATTGGTGAATGAAAATTGGGAGCAATTCACCAAACTTATTAACTATGCACCTCAGTATTAGGTAGACGAGATGTTTAGAATCAAGAAATTCATCATGGGATTGAAACCCCAAATATGTGGTGAAGTATATGTGCATGGTCCATCTACTATGGATTAGGTGTTTGAGAAAGTAATCAAGAAATAACATGAATTGAAATATCTTTCCCAAGTCACAAATAAATTTACAAATAAATTTGGAATTTCTAAACCAACATTCAAGAAGAAGAACTGGAGGTAGAGGAGTGGAATTCTAAGGGTAAATTAAGGTATTAAAACATCAAATTCACTAGTGGATTAGGGAATAAGAAGCCTGGTAATGGTTTTAAAGAAAATGAACAGATTAAGAATAAATGACCAGTTAGAGATTGATTCATTTATGGAGGTGCCCACTTTGCTTGAGAATGTCCTCAAGACAAATTGAAGAATAGGGGTTCAACTTCTCAATGACGTACATTTTAGCATTAGATTCATGTAGTTGTTGACAATCGACAGGATAAGTATCAAGCTTCACCTATAGAACTATTAGGTATTTTGTTTGATCATCAAGTTTCTATTTTAATTGATAAAAGAGTTATAAAATGTTTTATTTATCCTAGAGTGCTTATAAAATTGACTAGAAAGGTTGGAATAATAGTAAATTCATGGTTGATACAATATGGGAATGAGTAAAAGGTCAAAGTTGATAAGTGTCTAGTTAAATTAGAGATTAAGTTACCTAAGTTTACTATGGTAGTAGATCTTTACATAACACCATTGGGATAATATGATGTGATCCTAATATTCAATTGGCTTGTGAAAAATAAAGCCAAGGTTTAATATTTTCTAAATAATGTTGAGTATCAAGATGATTTCAGAAATTAGACACAACTTCAAGGTGAGAGAAGGGAATTAAAATTAAGGCATATTTTTATATTTTAGATCAAAAAAGTTAAAAGGAAGGGATTTCAGGCATTTATTATTAAGATAAATGAAATGGAAGAACCTAAGGAACCATCTATCAAATACTATCATTTTTTGATAAAATTTCATGACATGTTTCTAGAAGAGTTACCAAGATTGCCACCTAAGCATGAGTTTGATTTCTCAATTGATATAATACCTAGATTAGAACTATAGTCTAAGTCATCATACAAGATGACAACAACTAAATTGGTTGAGTTAAAGGCATAACTTTAGGATTTTTTGTAGAAAGGTCTGATTCACTTGAGTGTGTCACTATGTGGTGCTCTAGTTATCTTTGTCAACAAGGATGGTACTTTTTGCCTATGCATAGAATATAAGATGTTGAATAAAAAAAATCAAGAAAATATATTTGTTTCCATGCACAGATGATATTTTTGATCAAATGTAATGATCCATAGTCATTTATAAGATTGATCTTAGAGGAGGGTATCACCAGTTGAGGAATCATGAAGATGATATCCTAAAAATAGCATTCAAGACTAGATATGGGCACTATGAGTTCACAATGTTACCATTTGGATTAATGAATTGTCTGACAACATTCATGAATATTATGAATAGTGTTCAGATATTACCTAGATATCTTTGTGTTGGTATTTATTAATGACATCCTAATTTATTCCATGGATGAGAAAGAGCATTTACAACATCCATAATTACTTTTGAAACATTTATAGAAGCATAGATTATATGGTAATTTATCTAAATGTGTATTTTTCCAAAATAAAGTGTAGTATCTAGGACATATTATATTTGTAGATGGTATTTTAGTAGATCTAGTAAAGATAAGAGCCAATAAGGGGTAGTTGACACCCAAAAAAGGGCATGAGGTAAGAATCTTCATGGGAGTTGTGGGCTATTATAAGAAATTCATCTTGAATTTTTTTAAGATAACTAATCCAATTAACTCTCTTGAATGAAAGAATCAGAGTTTCATATTGTCATAAAAGTGTGAATTCGCTTTTTAGGAACTAAAAAGGAGGATTACTTCAACACTAGTGCTAAGATTTCTTGATCCTAATGGTCGATTCTCAGTGATCACAAATGCATCTAGGGATGGATTTAGAGGAGTTCTTATATAAGATGGTTTAATGATAACCTATGAATATAGGAAACTTAAACCATATGAGGTGGATTATGCCCCTCATGAGATATAACTTGTGGCAATTGTTCATTATTTGTAAGTTTGGAGGCATTATCTATTGGTAAACCATTTGAGATCAAGACTGATAACTTGGGACTCAAGTACATTTTCACCTTACTAAATTTGAATGCTTATCAAATCTGATGTTTAGAGTTCTTATCTAACTATGATTTTGATATTAACTATATCAAATATAAGAATAATAGATTAACTAACGTTATAATCCCTAGAAGGTACATAACAACTATGGATACTATTAGTACTTTCAGAGATTAAGTGATCAAATTCTCATTGGGGGATAAAATCTATGATTAGGCATGACAAAATTATTTGAGAATGCTAAGAATCTTAGGTATAAGGGATTCACATTAGATAATTATGGTATTTTATGATACAATGGTAGGATTTATGTACCAATAAGATAGAATATGAGAGCATAATCCTTAAGGAATTGCATAATGTCCCATATTTAAGACATCTAATAGTAAACATGCAAATGGATAAGCTAAGATCACTCTATTTAGAGAAAGGAATCAAGAGAGATGTAACATATTGTATGTATCATTTTATGGAATGTTAACATGTGAAAGATGAACATATGCATCTAACAAGATTGTTGTATCCACACAACATACTAGATTGGAAGTGGTAAGTGATCAATATAGACTTTGTCTAAGGGTTACCTTTATCATAGAATATGCATGGCATGATCTTAGTGGTAGTTTAAAAACTAACCAAGGTAGATCACTTTATATTGGGCAATTTTATTGATGATGCACCTATTATTGTGAAGATATTAATAAAGGAAGTATATCAATTGCATGTTTTTTTAGAGAAGATCATTTTTTTATCATGATCTAAAGATGACTTCTAGATTTTTGTTGACTCTATATTCAACTTTGGGTACAAAGTTGAATTTCATCACTACATATCAGTACTTTCAGCCTATATATGTGTTATTTTTATGGTTGATATAAAATAAGAGAAAATAGGAAAATTTTCTCAATTGAATTATATTTGAATGTTATTTGGTATGAATCTAGGTATTTTCTAAGTGAGTAATGAATGAAGGTTGGTCTTATATTTATATCAATCCCTTTAGAGAATATCTCACATAATATCACTCAGGCTAATAATAATGATACATTTCATTTACAAATTTGATGACTTTAGGTCACTAGACACTTACATTAGGTAAGGATACTTGCATTGATGTAGGTGTCTTACTAGGATATAAGTGTTTGAAAATTATAAAAGTAGGTATAGGTTCAAAAAATTTAGAGGCATAAGATAATAAGGATTTGAGTATTCTAGGTAAGATATAAGGCTTGAGTCATTAACATAAGACTAATTGAGATAAGAGATAGGCCAAGGGGTATAAGATAGAATATATGTGAGACTTATGAAAATAAGAAAGGTTTAGAACTCAAAAGAACAACCAAGGTCTAATTTTTCCATATATATAAGATTGATGTGTTATACATCGTGTAGATATCATCTTCAAGTTTAAATATATTTTTTGTCATATATTTCACATCTAGACTTCATTTTGGTTTTTGATTGATGTGTTGGAAATATAATCCAAAGGATAATATTTTTTCAAATGATCAAAGTCTCAAAATTTATATGTTATTCATAAAATCAAACAAGAGATATATAATTTTGAAGTTAAGTCATCCAGGTCTTATTCTCTCTCTAGATGTGTTGGGTGAGATAGGTGAAAATATTTTAATTTGACATATATTTCACATTCGAACTCAATTTTGTTTCTTATTCGATATGTTGGAAATATATTTCCCCAAGAAAAATATTTTTCCAAAGGATAAAATGCCTAAACTTAATATATTTTATGTTAAATTCAATTAGAGAAATCATCTGATGTAGAGATAATACACTTATCTATCCAACTCTACCTATATCCTTCACTCAAGGTTCTCCTTACTACATTCAAGACTCATTCCTCATAGTTCTTCTAAGAAATCATGAAAAATAACTATAATTTTGTTTCATAATGTTTCATAGGATCATGTAATACTAGTGCAACTAAATTTTAAAAATCATCAATAAACCATTCACTAACCTTCAATGAACTAAATCTTTCTTTGTTCATGTACACACTTTTAGCTTCATGTTTTACTCTCCATTGGTCAATGCTAATATGATCTTTCAATGGTTAGTCAAACTTTTTGATGATTTTAGTCACATCAAATCTCCTTCTTTGTCATAACACTCTCTTTACAACCCTGATCATGCCACTAACTCAATCCCTTTGTTCACTTTCTTCTCACAAGTTCCTTCCTAGCTTTAAGCTCCTTTTATCCCTATTCTATAGTAACCCTCCTTATTGGGAGCAACTCACAACACTCATAATAAAATAACTACATATTCAAAAACTCATTTGTTCCAAACATCTCTCACCTAAACCTTTTTTCATAACTCTCAAGGTAACCTATACTTATTTCTTTAAGCATTTCCTCAATTATCCTTCCATATGAGCAAATCTCCTTAGACTGAGCTATGTACAAACTTTATCTACAAGATATTGAAATTTAAAGATACCCATTTGGATCCTTTAATTTAATAAGGCATTTTTGGACCTCCTTATTTGGGCAAATTCACTTTTCCTATACTACCGATATTCCTTTAGCCTTTCTCTAGGCCTACCACTAATACATAACCTCATTTCCATACTTATATATACCTGATAATTATTTAACCACTTTCACTAATGAGACAACATAATTTACTATAATATGACAATTTTTCAAGATTTTTTAATGGCTAAATCTCATTCAATGGACTAAACCCTAAAAATTAGGGTTTCTAGCAACTATCAAGGTTGAGAGTACATTTAATTGCATATATTGATCTATAAGCCATTTGAAGACAAAATACTAGTTGGGTTAGCTCTATCTAGGCATCTATCAACTTTTCCATTCATTAATAAATTTCCCAAATCATTCACTTCATAGACAATAAAGAAATCTCAATCTCTTTTGATTGTGTTTTGTTAACAAGAAATAGGGGTTAAATAGGGTTTCAAATATATTTTAGTTTCCAAAGCTCAAAAAACCTTCACTAATCTTATTATCATCTTCTTAAATTAATATAAACTCTTTATAATCTTTGTTTAACCTAAAAACATGTTACCATGCCAATACCATAGAATAAGTTAGTAAACAAAGTTTTAAATTTGTAGATTACATACCTTCAAGGGTTAAGATCTATACCATATATAAAATTATATCCATTTGATCAAATTTGGCTTGTAATAGGGTTAATTTACTCTCAAACACATTATATAACTAGTTCACAATATAATCCCAATAAGGGAAAAGGGTCAAGTACTCATTTGTTCCATGTAATAACTTGTATAAGGGTACTTCCTATTAGATAAACTTATCTATCACTATAAAGGTGATTATTTTCAACTTATCTCAAATTAAACTTGAATAAATTTAGTTAATTTAACATAATAACAATAAAATAAATCACTTTTATCAAACCACTTACCATTAGAATATTCAAACACACACCTTATCCTATATTATCAACCATGTAATATCAAAATAAATAGACAATTGTTATCATAGTCCTTTATTCATCAAATTTATCTATTTACATGTCCATTCCTCATCAAACTCAAATGGAATGAGAGGTAATCCTCTTAATATTGACTCTATCATACTACAAAACTCCTATATATATCAAAACTCTTACAACAAGATCATAATTGATTCTTGATAAAGATCCTATAAGTAACCTCCTAGTCCAACATAGGGTGGTGGACGGCCACCTCAATATTACATGAAAAACTCATTCATATTCACTCTTTGACCTTTGTTGTGACCATAAAGGTCTATTACAATGTTATTCAACAATTAAATTTCATCCATATTCAATTAGACCCACTACAACATTATACAAATTCAAAATTCCTTTTGGTAGGAAAACTAGTTTAAATTCAAATTCATGCTTAAGACACATCTTAGACCATTTTTAACATTCCAATATTACCTTGCATCATCATCTACCATTCACAGAAGGGTGCAATAGGTGCAAATATTTTGGTTTATAATATATTTCACATATAGAATATATTTTGGTTCTTATTTGACATGTTGGAAAAGTATTTTCTTAGGGTTCATCTTTTTTTAAGAACCAAAGTCAAGGAATTCATATTTTTATCATAAAATCTGATTGGATATTCTAAACTTGGAACATGTGCACCATATGCGCTAGGCATGGTAGGTACACTAGGTTTGGTAGGTGAAAATATTAATTTTTTTCATATATATCACATCTAAAATCCATTTTATTTAACATTTGATGTACTATAAATATATTATCCTAAGGATTATCTTTGTTTAAAGGATCAAAGTCCTAAATTGCATAGTTTATTGTAAATTCCAATCATAGAAATTG
Source organism: Torreya grandis (assembly GCA_037957365.1). Taxonomy (NCBI): domain Eukaryota; kingdom Viridiplantae; phylum Streptophyta; class Pinopsida; order Cupressales; family Taxaceae; genus Torreya; species Torreya grandis. The sequence continues at coordinate 118,608 of JARHVA010003083.1, forward strand.
AATATCTCTCACACATATGCAAAAAAGAGATTATTATATATTTTCATTTATTTCAAATATAAACTTCATTTTAGTTCTATTTTGATGTGTTTCAAATATATTTTCATAAATAAAATCGTTGGTTAAAGTATAATGTTTGAAACTTCATAGATTCTTCATATAATTAAACTAGACATTTGAAACTATGTATCTTGCTCGACATGGACTCATAGGCACATCATACTTGTTGGGAATGACAAGAATAATGGGTTTTCCAATATTCAAATTCAAAATTACATATTATTTTTTTGGCCATATCTTTCACATCTTAACTTTATTTTGGCTCCTGTTTAAGCTATTGGAAAGATCTTAAAATGAAAAATCTAATGATTTAAAATATTTTATCCTTACAGGAATATTTTGGCTAGAAAACAAAGAGGGAGATTTTTTTTTAAAATAATACCTCATAGGTGTGATAGGTGTGATTTATATTTTTTTTCATATCTTTCATATTTGGACTCTATTTTGGCTCCAATTTGAAGTGATTAAAATATATTTAAATGAAAAATTCAATGATGTGAAATATTTGATCCTCAGAGACCTTTTGGATGGGTTATCTTATCAAATTGTAGTCAAATATTACTTTTTAGGACCTGGTTTCATTTGTTACTATGTGGTACATACTATTTACAAAATCTACAACCCAATGTATAAGTCTCATTGGGTCCTATTGGTGCTTTATTTAAAATATTTAAGTCACTTTATCAAAAAATAAATTACAAATGTAAAATAGAATTGGAAAAAATGAGAACACAAAATGTCATTTAATAAATATATGAAAGGTCACTTTCATCCTCCTATGTGTCATAAATAAGAGAGATGGAAATTGTAAAAGGTTTTCATTTTTTCTCGGCTCTTGGGGAAGGTTTGACTGCAACTTTGAGTGCTTCAATTATTTTTACATATTTTTTAATGGAGTGAAATATATTTGATTAATTAATTGAATACATTTGTGTATTTTATGCTCTTTATTTGTTAAATTTTATTTTTAATTAATAAATAGAGAAGTCACTTATAATCTTCACTTTACTTGGATGTGCATAGCTCAAGTATTCCCAAACTTTATGTTGAAAACACTATGTATGTGTGTTGAACCTAGTGCACCCAATCCATGTTTTGAGGAAGATTTATGACTCTAAGAAAGCCTTTTTATTCCAATATATATTTTTATCATAATTTTATTTTCATGTGAGAGGAAGAATTTATAGCCACTTCATGTAAATAAAAATTATTCTAGTGGTTATCTAATTTTGTTTGAGTATGATTTTCTCACCATAACCTCCATACTCCTTTATTATTCTCCCATTTTCAGCTTCCCCCATTTCCCATTTTCATGATTTATGAATATAAGAAAAAAAATACTATAAAAAACATAATCATACAACCAAGCTACCCCTATCAAACACAAAGGAAAATCACTATATTAATGGTGATTTATCTATTTGTTGTCAAAATTATGTTTCTTCCCATTGGATGATTCATAAAACCAAACAAAACATGAGTGACATGAAATTTTTCCAACACATCCATCGTATATTTATTGTGAAAGTTGATAAAGGCATTTGTTATACTCATATAAGAAAATGGAAGTGATATCTAAAACATGATATAGGCCCACCATGGATAGAGTCAATTTTTAGGAGGACCTAAAACATATTAAATGTGGGTTAGGTTATATATAGTGAAATAATGTTCAAGTGGGGTAAACAAAAAAGATGGATAACGCATGAAAAAATTCAAATAAGTATCTATATATATGAGGTATATGTGGCAAGGGAACATTACCAAAGAAGGGATATGTATTACAACTAGGAAACAATAAAAGTGGAATGGCACAAGTTTTGACTAGAGGCGATCATGCATGGATGATTTCACTAACAATACGGAGTATGTAGAAATGAGACGTTAATGGCATGACATGCACTATCAAATAACTAAAATGTTTAATGGGAGTTATATATTGACTTCCATAAGTCATTTAACCACTATTGTTATAAAAGAGATTTAAATCTCAAAAATCACAAAGCAAATAGATCAAGTTATGGCAAGAAAATAATCACATATTTTATAAAAAATAAGATATATAGAGCATTAATTATGATATATAAATGATTTTTCAATGTTTATAACAAGAATTTAAGACAAGTGATCAAGGAAGAGGCTAATTTTTTAAAAAATAATGTTTTAGTGTAGAACAAACACAATTAAAATAAAATAAATCATAAAGATGCATATGGAAACTAAGGTTATAGAATAAGAGGCATTAATAAACATGAAAACTTAGGGGGTTAAGAAACATCCACATGTTGATAGTATGCTAGAAATAATTTTGAACCACAATGTCAGTGAAGACGAAAGCCAAGGGATATGCAGGACTAAATCCATCAAGTAGCTAAAAGTCTACTCATTTTATAGAACCACTATAGGGCCACTTATTAATCATTAATAAAATTTAATGAATAATAATTTTAGGGGTCGAGAGAGGATGTTTTAATGGATTTAACATAATTTAATTGTAATAAAATTGGGTGTGAAGATATTTTGGAGTCAAAATTCATGCAGTACAAGATTGAAGAGTATAACTATATGTAACAAATTAGGATGAATCTATAAATTATCATACTTATGGGTTTCCAATCTTGGATAATGCAATCTTATCAAAATAATTCATTGCATATCTATTTCTATTGAGACATGACTAATTCAGATTTTCTAAACCTAATGAAAGGATGTCTTGCTAAATAATACCAAAGGAGAGGGTTCCAAATCCTCTAGGAAAATGACATTATGGAATAACCCTAGTTAGGCATATAAAAAATAGAAAAATATAATCTATTGCTCAGTTAATATTGTGGCACAAAAGGGGATAGTAAACAATAAATAAAATAAAACATGTAAAGAAAATTCTACCATAGCCAATGTAGAGGTAAACTAAGTAAAGAGTATGACATTCATCCAACTACTTATTGAAATATCTAATCTAGAAAATGAAAGAGTAAAATTAGGAATACTCACTTTGAATTGAATGTATCGTGCCTCAATCTCTTCCTTAGCCAATGTTGCTTTGAAATAGGTTTTTTTTGTATTTATAAGGTCACACTATACAAATTAGATCTAGGCCAAAGACTCCCACTTTGCATTCAAAACTTTCCCACAAGATAATATTCTTTCCCTCCAAGGTAAAACCCTAAGCAGTGACTCTTCCAATGTAGAAATAGTATAATTCTGATCTATATCAATATGAAAATTAATGTTCCTCTCTTTAAAAATGAAGTGAATGGGTTATTTATAGCCAAGGATTAACCCTAAACCCTCCTAGGAGTTTAGCAAACAAATTCATCTAGGTTGATCTTGTTTAGTCGGAATGATAACCATTAGGCCTCAAACTAGGTCTGTTAGGCCAATAGAGTTCTGTAACATGCACTTAATCCCTAACAAGGTCGACCAGGTTGACATTGTAAGAAAATGAAGTAAAATGGTATATTCTTACTTAGGGGATATTTTGGAAGGTGGATTGTTTAGAGGAGTGTATAAGCGGGTTTTAATTACTTAGTGAGTTGGATAAAAGTAAATTGTAGTGGTTTTAAGCAATGGTATAGGGACCAAAAATCTTGAGAAGCATAAAAGTTTTTTCCACCCCTTTCTTAATGCACCCTTTAAGGTGTGTACTCAAAGATTGAAACAGGTTATTACAAGAGATAAAGTGTCAGTCAATGATAAAGTTTTAAAAATATTGTGTATATGCATTCCCCATTCAAATCTCATCACATGTCATGTAGTTTTAACATGCGATAATGATTTTATAAAAACATAGCAATTCATAATGTTGAGATAATAAATTTTAGTAAAAACTAAAAAAATAAATGAAATTAAAGAATTGAAAAATACATACCTTCAGTTACCTTGTTGTTGTAGAATATAAGTTATGGTGAAGCAAATGGAAGAGGCATCCAATGTATGGGACATTAGGGAAACCTAAAAATTAAGATAGAACTTAAAAAAAAATGGGTTTAGTGTAGAAAAATTATCTGCATTGTCTGCATTCTAGAAATTTTTTAGTTTGTAAAAAGATCCTATAGAACCATACTTATGAGAAAAACATGGATTTTTTCTATAAATAACTAGTAACTAAAGAATTTGTAAATTTTAAATAAAAATAGGATGAGAAAGACTATGGGTAGGGATCATAAAGGGTCATTAATTCTTAGGGTATTAATGAAAAATGTGTGAAAATTCATCATATTAATTTAATAGGATCAATTAATATGACATAGTTGGAAATTATTTAGTATTATTGGCTGATTACATAATATCAAGTTCACATATTTAGTCAATAGATGTTAGAATGTGTATGCAGGGGCCAATCTAGTCTGATAGTGTCTAGGTGGTTGATATCCTAAATCCTAGTTGATTCAGTAATGTTTTGATGTTATCGATGCCATTTTGATAAATGGATAACTCCATATGGAGTGGCTAATTGAATAAGGTTATCTAATTAATTTTCTATTGAGTGTCCACTGTAGTTATGCTATGTGTTCAAATCTATATAAAGTGGTTGATTAAATCTAAATTGAATAGTGATTGATGTAGTTAGATACATACTTGATTTAGTAGAATATTTTTCGTCACTGGCATAGTTAGTTATGTGGATGATGTAGTTGAGAATATTGATAAAATGACAAAATAGGTTAATGAAGTAGATGATTTTGATAAAACTACATGTATTTTTTATTTTTGTAATATAATTTGATGATTATCTAATATCAAGGGATAATACATGCTTTCTTGCTTGATATTTTATAGAGATGATAGAGACTCTAGCATTTGGTAGATGTATTCTAGCCACCAATTTTTTTGGATAGATTGACAACTGATGATTGTGCATGATTGATGATACTAAAATTTGGAGGTATTATTTAGATGTATTATATTACTTTGAGTGTTGAATTATTCTCCATGTTATTAGGGACATAGGAGTGGATAACCAACACTTTTAGGTGGGTGGTAGATGGGGATACCATTGAGGTGGGTATTACCCTACAAGATGTCTATGGGATATTAAGAATTACTATTAGAAGCACTCCTTTTATTTTTGTACCCCTAAGTCAAATCTAGAGAAATGAGGCTTAGCCTTATGGGTGATTAGTTCATAGAGATATTTTGAAGGGTTATGAGTACATTTGTTTAATGTTTATGTGACATCCATTCTAGATATATGAAAGGATATTATTGGCCTTTTGTTAGCTCATGTAATCTTCCATAAATCAAATGGTAAGGTTATACTATATGTGATTAGATTGTGTCATTTAATATTAGAGGAGGGTAATATGTATAACCTAGGGTTAGTTATCTAGGTGAGTTTGGTGCATAATTTATATAACATTATTGTTGTGACCTAATACACACACCCCAATTTGAAATTTTAAAATAGGGACCCATTATTGTAAAACCTTTATTTGGGGAGTTATGGGCATAAATATCTATGATCAAGGTGTAATATATTTGTTCACTAGGGTTATTTCTAAAAAATATAGCATTGCACAAGTTTAAATTTTGAAAATCCAAGCTTAACTAGTATCTTAAGTCAACTTGAACCCTGGGTTTTCATAAATATTATTTCAATATTGATGTTCTCATTTGTGATCTAATGGAAATAATATTTCTAAATCCTACTTTGTATAATTTGAATTAAAAGATTAAAATATGAGGATCATTAATATTCTCTAATTGAGACCACACTATTAGATTCCATAGGGTTGTAACGTGCCTCACTCTCCTGTCACTCAGAGGTTTGGATGACTATAAGATTTATAATTCTTTGAAACTTTAGATTAGTACAAGCTTTATAAGTATTTAGAGCTATGGACATTTAAAATATTTTTGCATTGTTAAAATTTCAAGCCTTATGGTCTCCCAAGTTATGTGAGCTCACCACATGGCATATTCTCATTAAAATAGAAACACATAGACTTCATCTGTTTACTCTAAAATTTAATAGTTTCACATTCCCATGTGTTGATGGTTCTAATCTCCCAAGCATATATGGGTTCCACTCTCCCTTCCCATGGAACATTCATGTAAATTCATGGCCATGGGAAGGTTAAAAAGTTCTTTGGTATTCAATCCAATGGTTCTGAGCTCCTAAGCCTCTAAGGTTCTGAGATCATTCATGAATCTTGATCAAGGTAACCCAAGACCATAATATGTTCTTTGTCAAAAGGTATACTAATCTAATGGTCTATGCTTTCATATTTTTTGGGTGACTAAGATCATTTCACATGGATTGATTGCATTAACTAACCACTATGAGACCCACCCAAAAAGTTAAAGATTAAAGGGCTAGGTTAATGAAGACCTAACAAGTGGCACTATCTGAGAAAGGCATTGTCAAAATATAAAATGGTAAATATCAACATCATAATAAAGAAACAAGTAAATTAATGATTGATATTTGTCTCAAAAGTGATGACTAGATTAAAAAATTAACAAATGATTACCATTTGGCAAGTAATTTAACTCGTCAAATCTAACTAGTACATTAAAATTAAAGTAATCATTAGATTAAAAGTTAGTTATTTGCATTGAAGGTACGTGAATACATTCAATACTTATGCTTGTAAATAATATATGAAAAATATATGTTAAGGGAAACTCAATTTGTCATTGCTCTTTTAATAAAATGAGTGCATTTACAAGCTTCCCCAATGCCAAGAGAGCCCTAATTTTATTCATCTAACAAGCACAAGATGAACTATTCAAAGCATCATAAAAATTATAGTGACCTAAGGATAACATTGGTCTCTTCTTCAAAATAGGGTAAGCCTTTAGTTCCCTCTCCATACTCATTTACAGGATTAAAATAATATAAAGATATAGTATTTGAGAAGAGTTCTCTAAATTTAAAATTTACACATTACTTAATGCTCTATGAATAGGTGGAATCCATCCAGTCATACTCTGCTAAAGATGAATTATCTCTAGAATCCAAGCAATACATTGATGATTTGTTACCAATCAAAGAGGAAGGGCTCCACTAGTTGGTAGCTGAACCTAAGGTAATGCCATGTATTAACCCCTTGAAAGTTTTATTTGTTAATGGAACCATTGGTGGAGATATTGTGCATGTTAGGAAAGTCATGAGTTCCTCTTCTCATATTTTGGGTAGGGAATTCAAGATATAACTTAGGCTTCCCTATCCTAAGATTATTTACAATCAAGACTAAATGAATGTTTGGCTTGAGCATAACATAATAAATGTAAATTTAAATCAATTTCTTGGAAAAGGTTAGAGGCTAAATCCAAAAGGAGCTATCTCCTCCAACTACATTATTAAATTTACACTTGGAATTGTAATAACCATGGCCCTTTTAAATAGATTATATGGTTTCTTGATTATTGTATATATTTAGGTTGAATGGGTTATATTATTGGATATACTCATGGCATCTAACCAATTAGTGGTACTTGGGGATGTTAGAAGTGCAAAGTTAAAATCACATGTGTACTACCCTAATTGAAAACCCATAAATGATAATTTATGTATGACATCTTACCTATTAGACATAGAGATGGCCATAATTTACAATCCCTATGGTCAGGAGTGGTAGCTCTCAAATGAATATTTGGAAAATGGGGTCGAATAATATTTTTCTCTCATGTTCATTCATAGATATAAGAATGAAATTAGAAAGATATGAAATGAGGTCTATCCTCATATATATCAAGTAATGCAGATCACACTAATGCCTAGATTATTATAAACCATGATAATGATCCTAAGCAAAATGGGATATTGTTAGTTATACCTATATTTAATTATTATATTAGTAGAAAGAACGAGGGCCACTCCTCTACTACTAACACTTCATGTTTTAGACACTATAATAGAATATGAAATAGCACATCAAGTCTTTAATAGAATTGATGAGGAACAAGGTCAAAGGTATTTGGCCTACTAATTCAAGACTCATTTGAGCATTGGACAACATAAAATATGATTAGGTCAATTTTATTCAAGATGGTAAAGTTAAAACATAGTATAAATTATATCTTGCACCTTTTAGGGAATGGGACCCTAGGAGTAAAATAAGGGGGTACCTCAAATCTATTTAGGAAAAGAAGAGAGTCCATGTCTAATATGATCACCAAGCATATGATCATGACCAAATCTTCCTAAATGCCTTGGATGATTCATAGGTATGGACAAATATGAAATATAAATCAATGTTTATGATAATTTCCCAAGATTTTCAATATACCCTTGAAGAAATATAAGAAGAGGCACAAAATCCATGGAGTCGACAATGACCTTCATCTCAACCACAAGACTCTTAGTCATAGTCTAAACCTCCCTCCCATTAAATTAGATATCATAGAGGAATAAATAGATGAATATGGTAGTCAAAGAGATTACAATGTTTAGCTTAGGAGGGAGATTTTGAGAGTAATTCCTAATCCTCAATCCCCTTATACTTCAATAGCTTCACATGTATAGGTTTTGGGCACAACTAATAAAATGGATAGGTCAAACGTTTCTTCAATTAAATGAATGAAGAAAAAATTTAGTGATGACTCCTTTTCCTCCCCTTACTATAGTTACCCAAGTATGTCTTATTAAATTCCTAAAAATGGATTTTAATTCTATTATAGTTACTCTAGACTCTCCTCAATCTCCTAAGTATCCTTAGGCAAGACCTATAACTTTCACTTCATCACCTTTAATTATACTTCCTACCATAATTTTTCATAAAAACCCTATAAAATATCATCCATCTTCTACTCCACCCATCTACACCTATCAAAAAAAAACACAAGGACTCTCCTACTCCCTCCTAAGATAAAAATTGGAAGAGAGGCCATCACTTGGTCACCCTATTATATAGGAAGCTACTGAGAAGGAGGAAAAGGATTCAAAGCCCATAATGAAACTCGAAGAAGAATAAGGAACTAAATAAATAACATCTTTGGTTTATTATCCTTTCAAGGAAGAAGACTAGGAAATAGACATTACATAACTAGATGATGAATAAGCTGAGCTAAAAAAATCCAAAGCTTTGAGTCTTGGAGAACATACAGTGGAAGACACCTTAGTTAGCCTCATGCAAGAACAAAGTCAAAGAATTGATGAGGTATCCTTTTCCATTATTTATTCAGTTCCTAATGTATAAATTTTAGTTGTAAGTTTACCCCTTAGTAATTCCTAGGGTTATATCATCCAGTTCTATTAATACTAGTTTTGATTCAAATATTCATTATTCTCCTAAATTAATAAGGACTCCTAAGGAAGTCCATTTTGAGAATTTGGTCATTGTTTCTATTTTAAATAATCCCTCCACTCCCAAGAAAAAGTTAACCCAAATATAACTCCCCATACTTTTGACATTGGCCATTCCAAAAGAAACAATGACTATAGAAGTAGCCCATGGTCTAAATAGATTATTGGAAGAAGTAACACCTATGATAGAAACATCCATATTTGATATGGTTGGCTATTAAATTCCTCAATTTCCCATCCAAAAAATTTCCTCCCTACCAACCACTTTGATTACATCCTTTGAATGACCACTCCACCTTATACATCCTCAAATCTAGCTTAGGAAGAAGAAATAATAGAACTTATTATTCTCCAATGGGTGAAGAAGATGTATAATTTTAGAGATGAAAGATAAAATTTGGTGTTAACTAATCTCCCCATGGTCTCCACTCAGTTCGACAAGGAAAATAGGAATATTTAGAGAGTGATAAAGAGGAAAATGGTGAATGTGGGAGCAAAGGGTGAAGTGGAATTTGAACAAAGGGAGAACTTATTCTCTTTAGAAAATAAGCCCAAGATAAATCCTAATGACCCTACTAAATATTTTGAGTTTTTTAGTGCTTTTGAGGATTCCACTAGGGCAACAAAACAATAAATTCATGTGAGTACTGAGGAGGATTTAAAAATATGGAAGCAAATGTATATTATATAGCCTCATCAAGAGGTTATTATTGATGTTTAGAGTACAACTAGTAAGCTATATAATATTTTTTACAACATCAAGGTTTCCAAGATAGGTAATCAAGCCAATAGAGCATATACTATTACACTAAGGAATAAGATGAAGGATATGGAAAGAATATTTAATTTCCTAGTTCAATGTTCTAATATTAGTGATTTTGATTAGTTGAATCTCATGACCAACACATATGATTCTTTTTGTTCAAACTATGTGATTTCAAATAGGGACACTTACCTAAATTGGAAAATAAAAATGAAGAAGTTACTGGGACTTTTTATCAATCATGAGAGTGAGGCACTATATATTTTAGGAGATATGAGAGTCACAAGGGTAATCACCCAAACAGGGCAACTTGTCAACAAACTTAATTTTGATAAATTTCTCCACTTAGGTGTCAAAAAATTTGGGAAAGAATTTGAATACTATTTATAAAAAATACTGAGTATTGTATTTGGTTAGTTTTGATAGGATAGCGTAATAAGAGAAGAGGCTCTAACATCCAAATTCAAGAGCTTAGAGGCAAAATAAGAAAGATTGATGATTGATATAGTTAGAATCATAAATCATTCATTACTCAATTTTTCAATTATATATAAAGAGTTTTATTTAGTCTACACTCTAGGTGAAGATTTAAAAATCCTAAGAAGTAGCTTATGTGTTAGTCCCATACACATAAATGGTTATTAGTGCCCCCCTAGCTTCACAAAGCTCATAGTCCTTACCTCAATTGTAATTGTAGTTACTCCATCAAATACTATAGATAATGGTGCCACATCAACATGATAATATAATAATAATTATGCATTTGCATGTTATCACCAATATGGGACTTTAGTTCCCAATCTATTAATTATTCATTCAAATATAATCATTCATTCAAAATCATGCAAAGATGCAAAGTCTATTTTGGGCATTATAATTGTACATACATCTTTGCATGATTTTGAATTAATAATTATAATTTTAGTTCAATCTTGAAGACATGAGTCCTTCCCCATACTAAGTTTATAAATACATGTAATCTCTAGGTCTTAAAAGGAAGAGAATTTTGGCTATTCAGACTAATAAGAAATTTGAAAGAGTTATGTTTGACTTTGTTTGTATGTGAAAATATTGATTATTCTCCATTTATATTGATAAATTAAGATGTTCCATCATTATGGTATATTAGTGATTTGATTGTGTATGGTTAACTAGTTTAAATACATTAATTCATTTTTAGCTATAGTTGATTTGAATATATTTTGCATGCTTATCATAACCCCTCTTGTAGATGTGTAATAACAATCTATAAAGTAGGCAACCCATGTTTTTTTCATGTTTGAGTACATTATGTTATGGTTCCTCTGACTCTTCACTATATTTAATTATTGGTGTAATACAACATCTTGTAACAAGTATTGGTTTAAATTCCTTGTCCTATATAAGTATAAATATTAGTCTCGAAAGGTTTTATCACTGGGTATCCACATGGTTTCTTTTCTGCCTTAATTTTCCCTCTTTATGAAGTTTATTTTTAAATCCTATGCACCATAATTATATTTATAATCCTTATATCCACTCTAACTATATATAGGCTTACCCATAGCCAGTTTACCTATGGTAAACAATCTATATCACTCAACATTATTCCACCAATAGGTTCTTATAAAACTCAATACCCCATAACTCCTATCTTATATTGAGCCTATTTACCAATTCTAAAATTTTATAGGAAACCTCATAGGAATCTTTAGGGTGTGTATAAAACCCACTTAAATATAAGTTTTAAATTTGTAGTAGGATGGATTCCACCTTTGCCTCTATCCTAAGAATAAATATCACTTGAGTTGTGCTAGATGCACCAAGATGACTAACAATGTCAACCTTGGACAATAAATTATTACATCTACCTTTGGAAATCCATAAAAAGGTTAAGCCATTTTAATCCCCTCATGAATCTCAACTAGTGCATCTTTGTGGGTTCTAAAATAGGGTTTAAAATCATCAATGTAGGGGGATTGCCTCAATTTATATTCTTTCTCCTATACAAAGTAAATACCTATTTTCTTTCTTCCAAAATGACCCCCATTCCATCCTCATCTTTTAGTTCCTCTTATTTACCCTTTATATACTCCATGTAGATTTTTCAAACATAGAGGTCAATATGGGAAACTCTATAATTATAAGATTAGGTTGTTGAGAAGCCTTTAATTGCATATTATTTGCCTACTATTGGAGGAATAATTAGGTTTGATTTATTGGTTGAGTGTCTTGAATTGTAGTCTCACACAATAGCTCTAATGAGGACCATTTTAAATCCTTTTTAAGTAGTGGAGGAGGAAGTAAAGTCTAGATTCTTTAAGACTAGTCCACTTTACCATATTGAGGTAGTGAGTGGACTATTTAAATTGGTTTCTTTTTCCCAACCTTTTTTAATGTTACCATAGTAGTGTCTTGAGAAAAATTGGGGGAGGCACTAGTAAACCCAACTAGGTAGATGATGCATGAAGTTGAGGGATTACCAATGGTCCTTTGGCTTTTTTGGTTGCTCTTATTTTAGTATTTAAAGGTGATGAAACATTTTTGGGAACAACCAGAGTGGAAACATGAGGGATCAATACAAAAGATACAATTGGAGGAGATGGAATAGTTGGGGGAGTAGGAATAATAGGGGTAGAGGAAGCATCCTCTAGCTTTGGGAAAAGTAGAGTTGTTTGGGTCCTAGGATGGGAAGAAACAACCTCTATCTTGGTTACAAAAAGAGGAAGGGGAACACTATGACTAAACACATAGAATGAAAAGAACTAAAAATGAAAATAAAAACACAAGACATCATATGAGTAGTATAAACTAAAGTGACCGCCTCCTCATGTGATCATTTTTCATGTAGTAGTGATTTTCCATTGGTATCTTAGAGGCTCAAAAATTTAAACATTTTAATCTCCTTCTCCTCATCTATATATTCACCTCTAGATACATCACTTGATGGCCCTTCTATTGATGGTTCCTCAATAGCTAGACTCTATGAAGGGAGGTAGCCCTTGACTTCCTCTTGTAATAAGTAGTTATTTTTAAGTAGTAAAATATGCCTAATGTGTAGGTGTGGTTGATTTTATCATAAAATCAACCTCTTGTATTGATGTATAAATTATTTAGGTAGGTAATCTTGAATCTAAAGAATCAAGATAGATTGGATCATCTTGTGCTCCCCTAAGTGAAGTATTAAACACTTTAAGCTTTTTATTTATAGCTTTTAGTGCCATAGGGGGTGTCTATAAAGGTTTCCCTTAGTATTTTGATATCTGAGATGGCACGTTGACCTAAAATTCTAAGGTATCCCATCCTTCAATGGGTGTAATTATAATGTGTGCATCTATAATTAAGATATATGGCTAACCTTGATTGATTTTTAGGAGGTCTTAGACTAGCCTAAATATTTATACCCATTATTTGACTTAGGAATCATTATTAGCATTGATAAACAAGAATGATTGATCATATGGATGATGTTGGTAGCGAATACCAAGGATCTTAATGTGAAATTTTAATTTGTCATGAGGATCCTAATCCTTGTGTAGTAGTGTAGCTAGTGAGTAGTATTCCATATACCTATTAGATTTATATGTGTCTATAATTTACATAACACATTCTCCCAAACATGAGGTGAGAGATTTGAAAGGATATATTCTTCTTATTATGAATATATTAATCTATCCCACAACATAATTGGTAAGTGATTTCTTACTCTACTAGATTATTTGGTACATATTTGGGTAGATGTAGGGGTATTATCTTATGGCCCATGACCATAATCATAGTGTAATATGGGTATAACCTATAATCTCCCCTGATTAATAATGTATCCATGATGATTTTGGATATTGTATGTAATGGGTGATCATGGATTTCCACCATACCTAGGGTTATACATCCTTCATAATGTGTGTGATGTTTTGGATGTGTGTGTGTTTGTGTGTGTGCGCGCACGAGCGCACATGAAGTACTATGAATTACATATATTATTTTTGATAAATTCTAGAGATGTGATCATAATTACCTATTATGTACATAAATTATTCCCAACACAACATCAAGATGATATGGCATCATATATAAATTACCTCCCTGGGTCCTCTTATCCTTGTGCAACACATGTTCTCATAACCTTGCACTAAATACCTCACACATAGTGAATGTCAACTCTGAGGTCATCAATAAGTCTAGTAGAATTCAGTCAAGGTGGAGGAATTAGATTTTAGGGTAATCATATAACCTATTTAAGAGGGGCATATTTATATGGATTCATATCTTGAACTTGGTCATAGGCACTAACCACTTTTTCTTTAGATTGATGGTCTCCTTAGGAACCATCTAGCTACCTAATGTTTTCTCAATTAACTTTTTATTCTTCTATAAGACTACCCTATGCAAATTGTAAATATCATCTATGATGGGGAGAGATAGACACATTTAGAATACATCTCTTGAGATTCATGCTATGATAGCATTGTGCTTTAAATGGTGTAAGAACATGGCTCCATTCACCTTCCCAATAAAGACAAAATCTCATAGAATTTATATACATGGCATGACCTCTAGGTTTACTATTGATCCAAAACTTAGTAGTTTTGATTGAAATATATTCCAAGAACATTAAAATAACATAGTAACAATGATTTCTCTGAGAATAGATGTTTTATTACTCAAGATTATAAATACAAACATATGCTTATCTCTGGGAAGAGATCTTTGATTTCATATTTGGGTTACATATTCATTTATACACATTTTTAAGTAGTAGGAGGATGTGAAAGGTCACCAATATTGAGGGAGATGAAGTGGTTTGACTTTCATGATTTAAAATAATAGAGAATTTGAGGAATTACTATTTTTAGAAACTTACTATTTTTAGACTGAGTTACTAAAATTGAAATTTGGGGCACTTCTATTGGGTTTTAATGGGTCAAAACCCATCAATAAAAGCTCCATGCCATCTCAATACATTATCCTCATTCTTAGATTTCCAACAGTTCAAATGGGGAGTCAATCAGAGGTATGGTGTAAAAGTTATAGCTCTCAGAAGTTTTGTCATTAATTGGGGTAGAACCGTCACCCAAAAATTTGCCTAAATTGTTACCCAAATCATTCCTCCCTCCTTAAGAAGAAATGGTCCACATTAAATCAATATTACTCATTAGGTCAAGTAGTTTATTAATTTTAATCTCTATGAGATAATCATCTTGGTGGCTAATCTAGCTCCTTTTGACCACTCGATAAAGCAGAATAGAACATCCTCTTGTTGTCTTCATCCAGGTGTCCACAATCTGATCCTCCTCCACTGGAGAAAAACTCTACAAATCAAGCTCATAAATTTTGAATTTTTTTTATACAAATGAAGTTTCCAACAAAGGTGGATGATATGTTTTGAGGAGCTCCATGTTGAATATTGGATGTAAACCAAGGCAGGCTGGTAGGTTCAACTCAAAAACATTTTCTCCAAATTTTCTAGTGATGGTGTAGGGACCATATCATAGAGGCCAAATTTTTTAATGTAGGCCTATAAGTCATTCATTTTGAATGTAAAACCAAACCTTTCCACCCATAACAAAATTATGTGCAATCCTATAGTTTTCATGGTGTTATTTATACTTCTAATTCATCTTCTCCAAAATGTCATGAACCTACTACTAGATGTGTTGGATTTGTTCAATGAACTATGTTGGTTTTACTACCTTAGATCTCCGATGAGGTGTGTATTCCATGGTAGAGAATGAAATGGATATATCAATTTGTGCCATGTATTTCAACTTGAATCATACTTGAAATAGATTGTGCTTGGTAGAGATATGTAGGGCCCGATTGTATCCATGTTGTATGAAAAGAATCCCCTCATCCCACATGTGTGAATGTTTAGAGTGATACATCTCAATCATATGAAAAATAATATGGTTTAATACTTTTGCATAAACATAAATCTATGGATGGAATTCTATGGACTTCATCAACTTAGTATCTATCATCTTCCATAGAGTGGACCAGAAGATGCTTAAGAACCTACTATCTCTTTCTGAGATAATGGACTTAGGGAGACCAAAATGGATCCATGCATGACTAAAATATAGTTGAGAAATTTTTGTAGTAGATATATTTTTATTAAAAGAAATCATGATAGCCTTTTTTGAAAAATGATCAATTACAACAAAAATATAATCCTTACCATGTTATAAAGTTGGTAAACCTAAGAGAAAATCCATTGAGAATATTCCCAAGGGTTGGTTGGTTCTAAAAATGGTGTGTAAAATCCTTGCTTCTTATTTTTTGGCTTGGATATTACACATAGGGTGCAAGATTTAATTTAAATTTCCACATCCTTCCACATATGGGGCTATCAAAAGTGTTTTTAAAGAATTGCCAATGTCTTCTCTACATCAAAGTGCCCAACTATCCTACTAAAATGTGCTTCCCATATCATAATTTGTTGCTCTATAGATAGAACATAGATGTGACCCATGTGATAAAGGACATTATATTACAAATAGAAATTAGATACATGTTTACCTTCTCAAAGAACCTAATATGTATCAATAAATGTAGGGTTTGCTTCATACAAAGTAACCTAAGTGGCAATCTCATGTCTACATAGGTCAAGAACTATTATGAGTACAATAATTGGTGGGTAGCTCAAATAATCTATGGTCATATTTGAGCTTCCATTTTTATGTTTAATTATTATATGGAATTTGTACAAATATGTGGCCCACTTTTGGTGCCTCTCATTTCATAGTTTGCTCTACATTTAGATGAATTCTAATGGTATGTGGTTAGTGTGGATGATCATATTTTTACCCAAGATGTAGTGTTTCCATTATTTTTAGGATTGCACAATGGTATAGATCTCCTTATTGTATGTCAGGAATATCCTAACTATATCATTGAAAGTTTCACTATGATATGCAATAGGATGGCCATATTGCATGATGATATCTCCCATGGCATATTTAGACACATCTATCATCAAATCTAAAGGTTGATGCAAGTCTAACAAGGCAAGAACAAGGTATGAATAGAGTATATTATTCAAATTATCAAATTCCATTTATTATATTTTACCCCATGGAAATTTAGATTTAGCTCCTCCTTTAGTCACTTGGGTTAGTGGTCAAGCAACATGTGAGAATCCAAGAACAAACTTGAAATAGAAATTTTCAAGACCCAAGAAGCTACAAAGTTCTATGAGGGTCCTTGGTGTAGGCCATTCTCAAATAACCCAAATATTATATAGATTGACATGGACCCCTTCCTCATTCAAAATGTAGCCTATATACTGAATTATTTTCATCCTAAATGTGCACTTGTTGAGATTTGCATACAACTTGTACTCTTGAAGAGTTTGAAGCACCTTATGGACATGTTACATATGTTCCTCCCATGTTCTATTGTAGATGATTATGCCATCTAATTAGAAAAACATAAATGAGTTGGTGAAGGGTCACAAGATGTCATCCATCATCCTCATGAAGGTTATAGAGTCCCTCCTTGTATTTGAATGCAGTCTTCTATACATTGGTGGGATCGATGGGAATTTGGTGATAACCAAATTTGAGATCAATTTTGGTGAAGAACTTTTCACCGTAGAGTTGGTCCACTAGGTAATAAATCCTAGAGAGGAAGTAGTGATTCTTCATAGTGATTTTATTCAAGGATTGATAGTCAATGCAAATCCTTCATATTCCATCTTTCTTTGGTACTAGGATAATTAGGGTTTCATAAGGTGAAGAGCTTGGATTGATGTGACCCTTTTGAATCAATTCCTAAATCCACATTTTTATCTCATCATTCTCTAAAATTGATCTATGATACATAGGACTATTAGGCAAAGGTGATCCTAGGATCAAATTGATAGAATGTTTTACTTGGCAGTGTAGTGGAAGTGTTATGGGTGACTTGAATAAGTCATCATATTCTCCCATTATTTGTCCCATATGCTTCTATTATTGTGTTGATTGTGTAGTAGGACTACAACATCAATCTTCTTAGATCTCTGTGGTTTGACCACCATGAGAACAAATTGCTTTATCTTCTCCACCAATCTCTTACATTGCTTAGCACTAATTAGGGAGACAGATGTGGGAGGCGGTACCTCTAGTACCCTATAACACCACATTCCAAGAGTGAGGGTGACTATTTAGGTTCATGATTCATAGATGAAATATTGATCACACATGAATGGCTGACCAAGGAGTACATCACAAACATCTAGAGTGACCACATCACACAAGACTTCATCTTAGAAAGGTTTTATTGTATATGAAAAAAGACACTATTAGATGACAAAGTGGTCTCTCCTTGGGCTCAACCATATAATATTTTATGGCTTTGGGTGAGGATTCATGGATAGATTTAGACTTTTCACAACTTTAGTAGAGATTAAATTATTTTGACTCCCACTATCAAGAGTGAAATGCAGAGGCCTACCTTTTACCCATAATTTAGAGTGAAACAACCTTTCTTTGTCATCTCAACTTTCCTCATGGGTCTATGATGAATTAATGATGGTATCAAGCTTAGCATCTACAATCTTTTCTTCATCCTCTTTGAATACAAGGTGTGTTTGAGGTAGAGTATTAGATGTCAAGTATCATGACTTCAAAATTAGTGAATAGATGGATCGACATTCTTCTTTGGAGTGAGTTCTAGTTTTGTGGTAATCACACCATTTCCCAGTCTTCCACTTATAGGGTTTATTACCTTATAACTCTTTTTTATTCCAATTTTGGCCTCATGTTTGACCTTATTTGTCACTTTTCCATTTTAAAGGCTGACTCTTTGTATTCTTTCTTCCATGCTTCTGCTCAATCTTAATTGTGAAGTTGTATGCCTCACCAAGGGTTTCTAAATTGAAAAGTTCCATTTCCCCCTGTATGTATCATTATAGTCCACCATGATATTTAAGATTATTATGTTTCCCACTTTCTTGGATGCCCAATCTCATAGATAGAGAATGAAAAATGTCAATGTAGTCTTAAATAGATTGGTCATTACTTTGGCAAAGTTGTTGCCACTGTATGTACAGATCATCATATGCTCCAATGGGATCATATCCTTCTTTTACCACTTCCATGAAATCATCCCCTGTAGTTTCCACCTCAAGGCCAATGTCATCTATACTAAGCCTCTTTTTTTACACTTCCCACCAATTTTTTATAGATAATTATGATTTCAAAAGAGCAAAAGTGATTTTTTCTCCATTGGTGAATTTATTTATAGAAAAGTAGGAAGACAATTGATTTGACCAATTTTCTATTACATCAGCATTGATTTTTCCTTCAAATTTAGGGATATAAAAATTCACCTAAATCTTGAAGGGAGTTGGGACACTGAAATGTTGTTCCATGGATGAGGAGCTAGGGAATGCAAATGAGGAGCCAAAATTTCCCATTGGGATTTATTGGAGAATTTGGGTGAATTATTGCCACATCTAAACTTTTTTTCATTAGAGGGATTCATTAACCATTTATTTGAAGGGATTAGATGACTCAGTGTCATCTACCATTTGAGGTCATTTAGAGAAAATAAGTGGATAGTTTGGAAGCTCTATTATTTTCTAACCAAGCTTCTTATAGCTCGACCTCATCCTCAGGATCATACACTCTTAAGACAAACCACTTTGATACAAATGATATAAAAATCATATTTTTTTATTAATGTATATTAAAAGAACACAAAAATAACATAGTAATAATAATTTTTTTTAGAAGAGATGTTTTATTACTCAATATTACAAACACAAACATATGCTTATCTTTTAAAAGAGACGTCTAATTTCCTTTTTGGGTTACATCTTCATTTATACTCATTTTGAAGGTAGGAGTATGTTTAAGGTCACTAAAATTGATGGAGATGAAGTGGTTTGGCTGTCATGATTCATAATAATATAAAATTTGAGGAATTACTATTTTAAGAAACTTACTATTTTTAGACTACACTACTAAAATTAAAATTTAGGGAAATTCAATTGGGTTTTTGGGGGTCAAATCCACTAATAAAATACCTATGCCATCTCACTACATTCTCCTCATTCTTATCTTTCCAACATTTCAAATTGGGAGTCAATCGTATCTATGGTACAAAAGTTATGGCTCCTAGAAGTTCCATCATCAATTAGGGTAGAACCGTCGCCCAAATTGTCACCTAAATTGTTGCTTGAATCAAATGATATGAATTGAAGTCCTTGGTATTTAGATGGGCATATGTCTATAACCAATTATTTTTGATATAGAGGCAAGCTCTACTCATGAGTGTGTGTGTCAACCTGGTTAACCACCTCCCATAATGTTGAATAATTATTATACTCATTATTGAATACTACAGGGTCAAAGATAGTGTAATTTTACTCTATTAAATCCTTAATAGGGAATATATAAGGGTTATTATTCCTTAAAATGGATTTTATGAGGATGCCATTATTAATTAACTATGTTGACAATGTTTTATTTTGCAAATTAGCAATTCAACTCTTATAGATGCACTATATGATTAAAACATTGATAGTTAGGGATTATTGGTAAGGAAGTAAGTTATTTCAAAGTTATCTTGGGATCAATGATCACATAATTTTTTTATAATTCATTGATATATCTTTGGCATTCAGTTTTATTTCATGCACCATTAATGTCCAATGTCTATAACTTTGATTTATTTGTTCAATTCAAACTTTACCACTTTATTTGATGGGTATACCACATAGACACTATTGATTCTTAATAGGAGTGCTAAGTCATTTAATTTTTCCATGTGTCATTTTATCACTTCTTTCACTTTGGTTTACTATGCCACAGGCTATCATTAGTTACGAGTCATGATATTGTATGAAAACAATGTTTGCAAGGTGAATGAATCACCCAAGTGAAAGTCCCATACAATTTCTAAAAAGACCAAAACAAGTCAAAAAAATTTATGAACATTTTATTTGAAGACCAAATCCTCTAAACTCTTTCATTGAAGACCAAAAATTACAAAAACCAAAATGCTAAAAAATAGTTTGCACATTTTCTTTGAACACTTTTGCCAAACAATTATTCTAAACAAGAGTCTTAGACTGTTTCACCGAAGACCAAAACCATGTAAATTAATTTTTTGAAATATATTTTCTGAACAAATTCTTTGAACAAAAAAATGAGCCAAAGTGTAAAAGTACTAAAAAAACTTGGGTCTTTAAGAGTAAATGGAAAAGACTTTAATATATGCCAAAAAGAGTTACAAAGGCCTAATGAGCAAATAAAAGCTTTGAACAATTATCTCTAATAAAACCTATGAAGAGAAAATCTAATGAGTAACCTAAGTTAAAGGTTCATATAGGTGAAAATTGATGAAAACTATTGAATATAGGCTTCTAAACACAATTTATGAATACTAAATCCCTCAAAGAATTTTTTTGAACAAACTTGCTAAAGACCAAAAATTATTTGAGATGTGTACATACATAACTTTAAAATATAATTAGTAGGTTATTACTCATAAATAAAACATGTTCATACATTTTACAACTAAATAATTTATTGAAATACATAAATATCTCATTTTAGAAGACTTTTGAGATAAGTCTAGACCTTTTGATAAATATAATGGCTCCCTATTCTAAAAAAAGAATGAGGCTATGTTTATTATAAAAAATGGTGACTTATAGGGTAAATACTCTCAAGTATTTTAGAGCCCAAAACTTTTTTTTACAACCTTAGATGAAACATGAACTATTCCATAAAATAATAGTTGAATCAGATACATAAGAGAGACTCCTAGTAACCATATATAACACACTTGTCTTACTCATACCCTGGACCTATGTGTGAGGAAGTGATTTCCTTTTACACTTATTATGAGGATATTTGTAGAGACTTGGGATAGCTATAGGTTTCATTCTAGTCTTTGAGAAAATGTATTTAAAAACTAGGGTAGCATTGGCATTGCTCTACTGCTAGACAAGCATCCATAGCCCTAATATACGTACCATGATTTCCTTCTATTTCCTCTTATATTCTTGCATGATTCATGGTATATTGACCTTATTTCATCATTTGAGATTTGTATCACCTTTGTATTTTTCTTTAGGTTTGTTGGATCACACTTTTTAGGATGCCTTGATCATTATTTTACTATATTTTTCTTTTGTAGAATATTAATAATGGAAAAGCGTGAGTAGAAACCATAGTGACTTAGTATAAAAAAGCATAATTTTTACCAGATTGTCCATGGTAGCTACATCCATATCAATGGTTATTTTCTCAAACAAGTATTAATATGATAGGTGATTTTGATCCAGTGAAAGTGAGAAACTTTATAAAATTTCTATGTAGTAATGAGCTTAGCCTTTATATGCCTGAATGAAGCATTCAATGTTATCTTGGTCATGATCAATCTAGTCATTACATACCTAAATTTTAAATATCTTAAACACAAGGCTATATATCTTGAAAGTAAACACATTTGTGTTAAAACAGTGTTTGGAGTGCTTTCCCACAAGTTATTATTTTAGCATCTAAACATGTTATAGGGAGTCCAATAGGTTGGATTCTTTATTAAACATACTAGCAAAATTCAATAAGATTTCGATGGCAAAAATAAAAAATGTCTAATCTATAAATTGGGGAACTAAATTAAGAAAAATGAAATATTAAAAAGAAGAAATGTTAACCTAAGAAGTAAGCAATCTATTCTATGAAAGAAATAAATCTATTCAACTGAAGTAGTAAATATATTCTAATATAAATTTTACCAAAACACTATTTTTACTCAAGGACATCCCCAAATGGTAAAACCATGAATTAATTATTCAAAAATAATCCATTGATTGGATATTTCATCTCATTACCTTAGATTCCCCTCAAACAAAAAGAATTATTATCAAGGATCTTTGAAATCTGATAAGTTCTAATCTACAATAGGGTAAACTTGTCAAGTTTTCCTTCATTTTCATGGGTTTTATCCCATAGAAGAACCATGTCAGATATTCTAAATGATTTGGATTTTATTATTTTATTAAACCACCTTTTGACTATGTCCTAATGTTTACTAAAATTTTATAAGACGTCATTCCTTAAGTCTTTCATTTCTATTATATCTAGTAATCGATGCTCCAGCTTATCACTTGGTTCCATATATTCTTGAATAAATTGATATGTTGGTAATTTAAGAATGATTTGGAAAAATGGCTATCACCCATACACCAATAAGTAAGGTAAGGATTTGAGTTCTTACTTGTATCTTGTTTGATTAGCCTATAGTGCACACTTCAGTAGATTATACCAATCTTTAGGTTTTTCTATTGTTAAATTTTTATGGCATCAATCAAGTTATTATTTGTTTATTCAACCAATCCATTTCTTTATGGGTAATGGTTGGATGATAACTTGATGGTGACTCGATTATCATGGGTCCATTTAGTGAATTAAGTTTATTGGAATGTTGGCCCATTATCACGAAATATAAAAATAAGGGTACCAAATCTAGTAGTGATACTTTCCTCTAGAAATTTGATTAAATATTATGCTTGTAAATGATTTGTAACTACTTCTTTAGTCCATCATGTGTAATAGTCTATGGCAAGGAGTATGAAATTATGGCCAACTAAATAATTGGTGTTAATAAATGAAATGAAGTCCATGACCCATTAAGTGAATGGTCTTCCTATAATAATAAGTTTCAAAGTAATTGATGTGTGTACTTATCTTTTTTCTAAGACTTGACATTGATGGCTTGTTATTATGTGAACATGTACATCCTTGAATATTTTTACTTATTAATAGCCCATTCTAAGGATTTTATGGGTCATGGTGTTTCTAGAGGGATGACCAATACCTATCTTTTGGTGAAAATTATCTAGAATTTATTGATCTTCTTCTCATGATATGCATCTTAGGTAGATGAATTTGTAATTACTTCTATAGAGGATCCTTTTTATGATCATGTAATGAGAGAGTTTGAGTCTCAAATTTCCTATCTATTATCTTTTGAACTCTAGGAAGAAAGTAAATGTTAGTAATTATTTAATAATGTTATTATACCAATCTCTTTTATAAACTTGGTTTTCACAAACATCTTCAATGATGATGCATGGGTTAGGCTTACTCATGAGTTGAATTATGCCTTGACCTTTAAAAATATTTGTAGGATTGATTTCTATGCCAAAATCCTAAATTTTTTCCATTCATTTTCATCTATGTTCTCCCAATTCATTTTATTCCAAAGTGAGTTTGATAACAAGATTTGAGATAATGACAATGTTCTTGTTCCTAAGGATGTAATGGCAAAATTTATTTAATATTTTGACAAGGGAAAATATTTTCTTATCTATCATGGAATACCTAAGTTATACCTTATTAAAATATACTCTCATGAATGAAATAGGGTCCCCACTTTCATATTTCTCTTGGGTGAGTATAGAGAAAGTTAATGAATATAAAAAGAACTATTTAGTGATGTCTAGGATTATTACTATAGGGGATTGAGATATTGCGGCCTGAGATATTGCATATTTAATGTCTTTAAATGAATTTTAGGTATCTATTTTAATTTTTAATTTGTCATATTTATTAATCATTTCAGTCATAGGTCTAATTATTTCCATAAATATTGATATAAACTTTATCAAAAAATTTATCTTCCCAAAGAAATATTTGAGTTCTTTCTTGCTATTTGGCAATGCAATTTTTGAAATCCCATAAAGTTTTTATAGGTAAATTTTAATTATTTATTTGGTGATTATTTGACCCAAAATATTTCCTTATATAACACCTAATAAACTCATCTTGGTATTTATGAAAAAACCAAATATTCTAAAAATTTCAAATATTGATTATAGGTGACCCATGTGATCAGTCCTTATTTTTGAGAAAACTATGAGATCATCCATGTATATGATTATGAATTTACCTATTATCCATTATAATTCATGATAGATAGCTCACTAAAAACTATCTCTTATGTTAATTAAGACAAATGACATCCTATTATATGCATAAGTACCCCACATCATGGTGAATGCAGTCTTCATTTTATCCTTTGAATTAACCAATACCTTGTTATATCTTGAAAATATATCCAATAAGTACATAATTTATGAACCACTCACTATCTAGATGACCTTTTCCAATAAAATAAACATAGAATTATCTTTTTTTAAATATTTATTAAAGTTTTTAAAACTAACACAGTCTAATTTCCCCATTCTTATTCCTAACTAGAACTAAATTAGCTACAAAGGTAGAATGTTTGATAGGGAAAATTATTTTTACACTTTAAAAAAATTTCCACTTCCTTTTTAATAAGATGTTATAGAATAGAATTTATTGGCCTTTGTCTTTGATTTAATGGTTTGTGGTCTAAGTTCAACATTATTGTATAGGTGATGACCCTTGGGTTGAAAACCTTAAAGTTTTCATATGTCCATGTAATCACATATTTGTATTGGGTTGGTATATTCTCCACCCTTTTCCTTTCCTCAAGAGTGTATTTTAGACCAATGTTAACATAACATGGGTCATATTCATCTCTTACATTCTCCATTTTGAATTTAGATTCATTTACTTTGAGTTTTCTTTACTTATATGCTTGAGGATACAAATCAAATATCCTTTCCAAGGAAACCAATCCTAGAGGGAGGTAGTTTTCCTTTATTTTAATGACTCCTTATTACCCAAATTCCTCTTATCATAGATAACTAATATCCTTGTCAATGATTTGAGACTCAAATTTTCTTGAGTGAGACAAGAACTAGATGATCTACTAGTCATAATCAAAGACTTAATTTTTTTTTATTTTTTCAAGAACACATGGACAAGGTGCTAGCTTAATGGAGAGTCTCTATAGCTTGGAATATTGTAGTGGTGTCAAGATGGTAGTTTAAGTATTTAATGAATCAATATCTTGATTTTATTCTCTAGGAATAACCACTATATTGAAGGGCTTAAAGGATTGAAGCAGACAATGAATCAACAACTTGATTTTATTGACCTAATTGATTACCAATTTTTAATATCCATAGATTGTTACTTATTTTACATTATTTTTAAGATAAAAATATTATCCCAAAATTAGTGCCTCATACTATGCTTTATTTTTGGTGAAAGCTAACTATATTATATATGACTCCAGTATTTATTTCTTTGTGGGTCTTCCAATTCAATACCAACACCTGATCCTTGCTTAGATCTTACACCTTCTAAGTCGAGATTCCATAAGTGGGAAGGTCCCTAGACTTTTGGTTCCTACACTTCATTATTTGTAGTAAAGGTATAAATCTAAAGGATAGAATATTTATAACTTAATGTTTCATTATTTTTATTATATTCAATAATAAGGTGTTTCATTATTTTCTCTTAATCAATTTAATTATAGTTTTTAACACCTCTAAAAATTAACCAAATATGAGATAAGTCTATTTTTACATACCCATTCAATTTCTTAGTCTAGTCTCTGCCGAGGAGTTTGTATCCTTTCAAATTATCCACTACAAGTATGTCAATTATCATTTATAACCATGGCTTAGATTATACATGTGTGCATGTTGTCACCAAATCTTACATTATAGAGGAGTTTTTTTCAAGCCTAATATAATATTTGGGAAACATTGGAATACCTCTAGGTTATGGGTTGCCTATAGTAGAGGTATACCTCTAGGTTTAAGGGTTAGCTCCCTAGATTGATCCTTACGTGCTTATCATCTACATTAATTGATTTATCAAATGAAAATAGGTATAAGTATACATGAAATTAATATATTATAATGGGTTGATATACCAAAAATATCTCCAAATTACTACCATACAAGTGCACTAAGAGACATGACTCACAACACTAGTCTTAGAATATTAAATTGCTCTAACATTAGTATTTAAAATATGGAGGTGATATACATTAAACTACTCAAGGTAAGTGAAATAAAGGTAAAATTTAGAAAATATGGATAATTATACACTTTAAGGTAATAAAACACACTAACTACACTCCATATGACCTATTAGAGTGAGAAATATTTGTACCAAATATGAAAGGATGAAGAGAAGATAAGTATAGATGTTTATCACTAAACTTCACCATACATCACTTCACACACTTATAAAATATGTTTTTTAACTCAAAAATATATTTAAAATATTATTCAAATTATAATTTCAATATCAAAATAGTATGGCTTCACCATACTAGGTGTGGAATTCTAATACAAGAGCCAAAATGGCTTGGATTTATATAATGTTAGAAAAGAGAAGAAAATGGAGATCAAGGGTCATAATGCCACATGTAAAGGCATGAAAAATAGTTACATTATAGAGGAATAAATTGGATAATAATGTTATGTATGGTATCCTTTGAAAAATATCCACCTAAAGTATGAAAACTCTTCAAACTTGGCATAAGACCTTTCAAATGCCTTCTTGAAATTGCCTTCATCATGAAGTATATTTTGACTACTCAAAATCAGAATGTCTAGAGTTCAAACACATGAAATATCAAGGAGGGGTTATACAAAATATTTAATAGTCATCACATGTGTGCCTAACTCATGGCCTTCTTCTAGACACTTGTTATCACCATCTATAGTCACCATCACTAGCCTCATAGGTTTATCTTCACATTTGTCACCCAAGTGATCTTCATATTGTCAATAAAATATATGTAAGAGGTGTTAGGACACTTATATATAGTCCAATTTCCTTCCACTACATGAATCATACCTTAAAAGGATCCCCAATTAAACATCTCATTTTCTCACTTGCCACACTCTCTATTTTCACCATCTACTAAATACTACCTAAGATGAATGACCTAAAAGAAATGCTTGTGTGATTATTTGAAGTGATAAATTGACATAGAGAGTTATAATGGGTCCCAATTGATCTTCTCCAATGATATTCATTCTTCTACTCTCCTCTATACCTGTAAAACACATAAAATCCTACATAAAACCCTATTTACCACCTTGTCTGTACAAATAGGGTACAAACCAACTAGATGGGGAGGAGCCTGAGAGATTTCTCTAATATTTACAAATATTTTTGTAACTAATAAACACCTTTTTATGAATCTTCACTCACTTCTTTCCAATTAGGTCTCAAGTAAGGGATTTAGAGGGTTTAGAATCTTAACGATTGTTCCTATAATCTTGATGTCCAACCTCCCAACAAATTCCACAAATCTCAAGATCAGTACCCTCTTCAAATTTTCCCAACTTCTTGGGTCTCCATTCTATGAATCCATTTAGATGTGGGATTTCAAATATGGCCTATCGATCCTCTCCTTTACATTCTATGTACCCTAGATTGAGTTTGATCTAAAAATGCCCCCATTTGTGATCTATATGTGAAAAAATTAATTTAAATCATTATATATATCTAATTTGAAGTCATAAAAGAGGATGGAATGGTCATATTTCCTTAGGAGTGGTGGATATATCTCATTAAGGCTTTAAGCCTAACCTATGTTCATGGCCTACAACCACCTTTGAGTGGTTTATTAGTAATTTAGGGACCCATTTATGTCTTTTTCATTCCTAAAATAACTCTCAACACCCTTATTGTATTATTCCAAGACTCATAACTCATTATCTTACCACCTTCATGCCAAATATATAGTCTAGACTACTTGGGACCTCTATAGGTGGTGTTTTCATAATTTATCCTTAGTTTTCAATGAATTATGATCTTATTATAGTATTTAAGCTAATATACTATTTAAAAACATTAATATCATGCTTAATTATAAACCAAAATTCAAACTTCAAATATCCCATATGTCATTAGTCTACAGTCAGCATGTAGGTGCCATTTAGGAGATTTTTAGGACCCATGTAGGTGATCATCTATATCAAAACTTGAACATCAACCCCCTCAATTATTCTATGGGATATTAGTGTCATCCTAATTTAAATGGAATAAATTATTTTTAGACTATGCTACCATCATGTTATTATTTCACTAAAAGGTCATTTGAGCTTAAAATACTGTAGATTATACTAAACATCTATAATGAGGATTTACTTTATATGGAGGTCTTTATATATTACCTTATTTTGATCAAAAAACAATATATCATGTAAAATAATTTACCTTATTCCTATAATTCATGATGGAAACCATTAGATTGGTTTATACTTCAATATTCTCCTTCATGGGATGATCAAATGCATGTGTAACATGTGATTCATAAAGTTTAAGGTAAAGTTTTCCTTTAGCAAATTTCTCCACCTATGAGCATAGTTTAGGGTTTTCCTTTAATATGATAGCTTCAATAATATAAAAATGGAACTTTAAATTCTCTTATCCTTTAATGAGGCTTCATATCAGTTGATATGACTTCATTCAACTCTATTCAGCCTCTATGGAAGCTTCCTATAAGTACACATGCAAATACAAGACTGTGAAGGTAAGGTATATGACTATGTATGTTTAATTGGTTATCATAAAAAATTTATTTACCTCTTAATTGGATAAATATCACTATTTCCATCTTAGACTCCTTCATACCATTCTGAAGACCTCCTTATGTCATGAATATGATTGCTCAATGCTCAAGTTAACCTAGTTGTAGGTGACAATCATATAGAAGTTGACTGTGTATGTATTGATATATTAAATTAACATATAATAAAAATGAGACCAATAATTTCAAAGGACATATAACCCCCATGAAATATGAGTGTGGAAACACATTTATCCTTTGTCCTAAAGCCATTATAGGAAGGATGACTCTGTAATAGATTAAACTTGGTTTACAAACTATGATATAGTTCTCAACTAGCAAGATGACAAATATATACTTAATATTTTACTTAAAAATGTGAAAAAAATATTGGGGACCATGTTATAATAATTACCATACTCTTAAAAAACATGTACAGTACTTGGTTTATATAGACCAAGTCAAACAGAGAGGAAACCTGAAGGGTATTGAAATGAGTAAGAAAAAAAAAGTAGACCTTCTTATCAATGTTTCATAGATAAAACAAAACCAATCCTATAACTATTTCCATGAAATTGGATTCAAAAAATATTAATTTCATCCCTTGAGATCATTTGACCCAATTCATCTCCTATTTTCCATACTAAACCAAAACTAGTTGACCATTTTTTCATGCCTAGGAGAGCAATGGAGAAGATGAATGGGTTTATGCCATTTTAAGGTATTTAAAAGCTGATATAAAATTAAAAAGAGTTAAAATAACTTTAAGAGACACTATATAATCATTGACACATGCCAAAACTCCTGCACAAGTTGTATAACTACCCAAACTCTTCCTTTTTCAACTATTTTCTTATCTTCAACGTAAAACCCTACAAAATTTCAGTTATAGAATTGAAAAATGACATAATATGAAATCATGAATGTATAATTACACTTGGATACCTTTTTATTCCATGGTAAACCTATACAAGTCTATCAAATAGCCCAAATATGACCCTTAGACATAAGACCAATTAAGGACTAAAATTGAATATGACAAAGGCTAAAGACACATTTATTGACCTCTATAGTACCATTTTACACCCTATAATACCCCTATACCATGTTTTAAACTATATGGGGTTGACCTATTTGACTTGTGGTCAAAATAGTCAATAATGTGTACATTGTTTAGTTCCCATAATACATGCACCACTATCTTATCTAGCTGTGAAACCATCCTTTTTGATGGGCTTGGAGTCAAAAAATGATTTTGGAAAATGGAATTTGGAATCATCATGGACAAATATCTAGAATCAAATAAAAAAATTATTGGTGTTATTTACAAATGCTCTAATATTCAATAATAAAGGTATAACTTTTGGTTTGTTTTTATATATGACATTGGTATGAGTAGTCTTTGTCTTTTCTATAGTTGCATTCACTATAATATACCTCTATAAGATCTCTCTTTTTTTTTTTATTTGATCCAATTCATGAAGAGTGATGTTGGATTTAATCATATTCATGTCTTCAAAAACATTATAGCCTCCTTTCTTTTACTCCTTTTTATTTTGGGGTTTTTCATTCCCTTTTTAGGGAGGTGGATTGCCGTCACCCATTGGATTTGGAGGAATATTGGTATTATGATGTTTTGAAGGGCTATTTTTTCCTTATATTTAATTTCACTTTTGATACTAATATAAATCATGTATTTCATTAGAGTTAATCTCTAGTTCATTATCATCTTCACCTAGGAAAGAGTATTCATGAATTTCAAATACCATTATGGTGTTTGAAATACCAAATTCTAGTTGGAACTCTAGTACATTGTTCATTAAGTCTTTCCTTACCATCTCCCTTTGGAAGATCTAAAATTCTAAAAAAAAAATCACACATTTAAGTTCACCATGTTGTGATGTATTATGGACTCTACACCACTTGGGTAGAGTTATTTCTACTATGTTTATTTTTGGAAACTTGTTAGGCTACTAATGCTCTATCTTATTTGCATACCTATTTAAAGGTATATTATATCTTTTAAACCTAGGATTTTGGTTATTATTCTAGGAAATAATGTTACCCATATTCCTATACATGTTCAAGAAGTCATTACTTAATTTCTTGGACCATTATTTGTATAGAATCTAGTTTTGATTTAGTAGAATCCCAATAAAAACTATGGTTATATGATTAGTTATGTACATATGAATAGCCATACACTCCTTCATACTGGTAAAATTTTGATATACAAGGCTAGGGCTAGTAACTTCTCTAAATTAGGCAAGAAAAGTGCTTTGGCATGAATTCCATGAAGTAATTAAGTTCTCTTGAAGGTTGAATTACCAATCATAGGCAACATCCTACAAGGTAAATGGGAAAATCCTTCATGTAAAATCTTCATCAGTAACATTCATTAACCTCAAAGTATATTTGAAAGACTTAATGTGTTATTCATTAGTTATTCCTATTGGAGGGGAGAAAGAAGACAAATACTTCTATAGGTTGCTAGGCAAATTGGCCATATCCCTTGTGAAAACAATGGTAGATCTAAATAACCAAGGCTATTAGGATATAAGATGATTTATCACATGGATATTTCTTATTGGGGAAGGTGTCATAGCTTGAGGTCTATTAGGAACAAATGGTATAAATCTAGGGCTTTGATGTGTAGGTAAGAAGGAAACCAAAATAATGGTTTTGGCCCTAGACTTAGTAGCTCTATTAGGTGTCTTCAGTGTAACTTAAACGTAATGGACAACCTCTCACTAGGAAAATCACATAAGTGGTCCTCCTTCTAGTGGTAACATTCTTTATGTTGATGTGGGTCTTATACATATCTCTAGATTTAAATATGTAGACTCTAACGTTTTAGGATATCAATGGAGATAAACTCCACTCTAAAGTACAAGTTGAAGGTGTGGGTAAAACAAACTTGTGGTGGAATAGTAGGTTGAGTATGTAGGTTATTAACTAGGTTTCATTGTATTTAAATTAATCCTAGTAAATAAATCAAAATCTAAGTGACTTGGATGGATGGAATCTATTTTAGAGAGGATAGATCTAAATCAAACAAACTTCAAAAGGAGGGAAGGGTAGAGTATAAAAAAAGGTTCTATAGTCTAAAGGGGTCACTTCATAGGTTGGATCCTTTGTGGACAAGTGTTTATAGGAATAATGCTTGTTGTTTATAGTTGTTGTACAATCATAGGCAAGCATAGTTAGATAGTATTGGGAAATGGTATAGGAAACTCAATGGTCTCAAATAAAGGTTATTCTTTTTAAAGTTTTTATTGCATTCCCTTAGTTAGGAGATTATAAATCAGACCAAAAAATGTCGAGGGAAGCTATGAAACACACCTAGAATACTATACCAAAGAGAAAACACTAATGTATATTTTAAAATATTAACATAGTTTAACCAATTGATTAAAATTAATGATATCTACTAACTTATTAATAGATTTTACACATATAGAATTAACATACATCAATGATAACAACCAAAATTATCCATAGCTTTTTCAAAATTAAAATTATTGAATTAATACAACCAAGAAAACAAAACCTCAATAACATAGAGATGGAAGGAAAGAAAACTGACACAGTTGAATGAAAATAAAATTGATTTCTTCATGTATTGATAAAAATTCCAGATTTTTGGAATGTATGATTACATGAATATATATACTTTGGAAATATTTGACTTATCTCATAATTATATGAAAATTCTTAGTTATGTTATTCAATTAGAACCTTGGTTCTATTTTTAGTATCAAAACCACATGTGTGTATGCTCAAAATTAACTACAACCACATCAAAATAAGTCATCCTATATAATGCAAGAAAAGATATGCATGCTTACAAATAGTTTAGGAAAATTTTACATTTATGTACTATGTATAAGTAAAAAATAATTATAATCATTAGTCCTATATATATGACTACATACAAAATTATCCTTTGACTAAGGCTTGCTGGGTGATTGCATGATACTACTTATTGTTGGAGGCATTGATGTGGTAGTTTGATTTAAACCAAAAGTTAAAGCATCAAATTTATTATTTGCTTACAAAACTTGAAATTACATGTCTCCAATATCATTATGGCACCAAATAATGTCAATGTTCAATAATTGAGATATGTGCACCTTTCTAACTTGTTCCATAATCTGTGCATGTTTAGCTTTAGTATTTTTGAAGTTAATCCTTAATATTTATACCTATGTGATATTTTTCCCTATAAATCAACTCAAATTTTATTTATTCTAATGTCTTTCCTTGTAATTTATGATTGAATATGGTTGAATTCTCTTGAAGAAGATGATGAAAATTAGATTTGCTTGTAATCATGTCCATGCAGTCCAGTTTGAGGGTATTTGTAAACACCCATGGTGTAATCAAATTAAGGTGTCCATATGCCTTATTATTTATATAAATAATAAGGATCTTCAAATTATTTTCATCTTATTTCAAAGAATTAAATAATTTGGAAATTTAACTATTTGAGGTGTTAACTTAGCTTTCATTATAGTAATAGCCTCTAGGATATTATAAAATCTTGATTTTGCATTTTGTACATCTATATATATTTGTATGGGAACATGCAACATTTTTTATTGTTCCCTTATTTTTTATAATTGTTTATCAATTTCATTTATGGCCATTTCAATTCCCTAATTAATCTTGATAAGTGCATCCTTATTGGTTTCAAAATAGGATTTTAAAGCCTCAATGTAGGGGGATTGCCCTAATTTTATGTTCTTTCTCTTAGAAAAGGTGAATAATTCTTGTCTTTCTTCCAAAATGACCCCCCTTATAGCCTCATCTTGTATTTTTCTCTTATTTACCCTTTTTACAATGCCTATAGATTTTTCAAATATAGTTCTCATTGTGGGGAACTCTATAATTTTGAGATTAGACCATTTAGAAGCCTCTGTTTGCATATCAATTTCCCACTGTGGGAGGACCAATTGGTTTGGATATATGGGTTGACTGTATTGAACTATAGTCTCACCCAACAACTCTCGTGATGACTACTATAAAGCCTCTTCAAGTAGTGAATCAAGAAGGGAAGGGAAGATTATTATAGAGTAGTCAATTCCACCATATCGAGGTAGTGGGTGGACTATATAAATTAGTTTATTCTTCCTATCCTTCTTCAATGCTACCATAGTAGTGTATTGAGAATAACTATGTGGAGGAACTAGTAAACAAAATTGAGTAGATGATACATAAAGTTGAGGTCTTTCCACTACTCATCTAGATTTATTGGTTACGTTCCTTTTAGTCTTTGAAGGTGATGGAATAGTGATGGGATCAACCACAGTGGAAACATGAGGGATGGACATAGAAGATACAATTGGAAAAGGTGGATTAACTTGGGGAGTAGGAAAAATAGGGATATATGAAGCATCTTCTACCTTTAGGACAAGTAGAGTTAGCTGGGTACTAGGTTGAGAGGAAAAAACCTCTATCTTAGGTGCCAAAAGGGGATGGGGGCCAAATGAACTAATAGTGAAAGGAGAAACACAAGACACTATAGCAATGGTAGAAACCAAATGGGATGCTTCCTCACTTGATAGTTCTCTATGTAGTGGTGATTTTCCTTTGGTATCTTGAAGGCTCAAAACTTTATCCCTTTGAGGATCCTCCTCATCTTTGTATTCACCTATAGATACCTCCCAAGATGGTATTTTTTTTTATGTTTCCTTAGTATGTGGACTCTATGGAGGGAGGTGAGACCTCCTATTCCTCTTGTAATGAATGGTTATTTTCCTAGTTGTGTAAGATGCCTCCTATGTGGGTGTGGTTGAGGTAACCATAGAAGTAGCCTCTTGGATTGACATATAAATTGGATAGGTAGGTCCTTCAAAATGTGAATAATTAAGATATATTGGATCATTATGTTCTCCCCCAAGTGAAGTATCAACATTTTATACTCTTTATTTATAGCTTTTAGTGCTACATGGGGTGTCTTTGAATGTTGTACTTTGTTTTTTAATGGTTGATAAGGCCCATTGACCTAATATTTTGAGGTACACCATTTTAAAGTGGGTAAGATTCAAATGTATTCATATGAAATTGAGATATATGGCTACCATTGAATAATATTTAAGAGGTCCTTGGCTATCCTAACCATCTCTACCCATTCTTTGATCTAGGCATAATCCTTGGAATTGATAAAAAAATAAGTCATGATCATATGACTCATGGTGGTAGGGAATACCAAGGCCCTTGATGTGTTTTTGTATTTGGCCATGAAGATTATAGTCCTAGTGTAGTAGTGTGTCTAGTGAGCAGTAGTACCTATACTTTCCAGCTTCTTAAAAGTGTTTATAGTTTACATAACACATTATCCCAATCTTGAAGTGAGAGAAATAAAATTATATCTTCTTATTCTTATGTATATTTTCATATATCCCCCACCATAATTGGTAGGTGATTTCTTGTTCTTCTAATTTATTTGGTACATATTTTGGTAGATGCAAGGCTATTACCTTATGACCTGTGACCATAATAGTAGTGTAGTTTGGGTATAACCAATAATGTCCCTTAATAAACAATGTATCCACAATGATTTTGGATGTCCTTGGTAATGAGGAATATTTAATGGCCATCCATACCTTGGGGTATACATACTCCATAATGAGTGTGATATTATTGGTGTATGTGTATATGTACATGAAGGAATATA
Organism: Torreya grandis; assembly: GCA_037957365.1. Lineage (NCBI taxonomy): Eukaryota > Viridiplantae > Streptophyta > Pinopsida > Cupressales > Taxaceae > Torreya > Torreya grandis. The sequence continues at coordinate 154,755 of JARHVA010003083.1, forward strand.
AATCACATATATGATTTTTAATAAATTATAGAGTTGGGATCTAGAGTGACCCATTATGTATATAAACTATGCCTACAAAAAAATTAATAAGATATGACATCATATGTAAATGGCCTTCCCAAGGCCTCTTATCCATGTGCAACAGTTGTTCTCACAACCTTGTACTAATTAACTCACCTATAGTGAATTTCAACTCTAAGGTCATAGAAAAGTCAAATAATGGAACCCACTCAATGTGGAGGAATTCAAAATTTTGATAAGAATATAACATATTCAAGAGGGACATCTCACTATGGATTCTCATCTTGAACTTGGTTACAGGCATTGACTACTTGTCCTTCAAATTGATGATCTCTGTGGCAACCATCTAACTACTTAATGTTTTCTTAATTAAGTTTCCCGTTTTCCATGAGACTAACCTATGCATATCACAAGTATAATTTAAAATGGTGAGATATAGATACACTTGGAATACATCCCTTGATATTCATGTTATAATGGTCTTATACTCCAAATGGTGCTTGAAATCACCTCTTGTCACATTTCCAATGAAGAACAAGTATCATAAGAGGCCTATGCATGACATGATCTCCTGATCTTCTACTGTAAATGTTACTCCTTTAAATTTAAATGGTATGAGGTATGTAACCAATATTTGTTGAACTAGAGTCAATATCTCCTCATGAATGTGTATGTCAAATTGTTGAATCACCTCTCATAATGTTGAATAATTTTTTAGTCATTGTTGAATATTGCAGGCTAAAATATGGTGTCCTTGTACTCTATAAAATACTTGATAGATAATATATATTGGGTAAATATTCCTCAAAATGTATTTGATGAGGATACTAGTGCTAATTGAATGTGTTGACAGTGTTTTAGCTTGTAAATTAGCATCTCAACTCTTCTATATGCATTATATTATTTAAAAATTGGTAGATAGGGATTTTTGGTAGGAAATAAAGTGAGTTTGAATTTATTTTTGGATCAATGTGAATGTAATTTGTTCATAATTCATTGATATAGCTTTGGAATTCAATTCTATTTCATGCAAAATTAATTTCCAATATCTGTAAATTTTATTTTTTTGTTCAATTCAAAATTTACCACTTTATTTGGTAGGTATTCCATGTAGGCATTTTTGATGCTTATTAGGAGTGCCACATATTGTCTTTTTATAAGTGGAATTTCATCATTTCTTTTTCTTTTGTTTACTATGCCATGGGGGATCTCAATAATCAAGATTTAGGATATTGCATTAAAATAATGTTTGCAAGGAAAATGAATCTCTCAAGACAAATTCTCAAACACTTTAAATGAAGACCAAAATGAGCTAAATGAAACTTCCAAAAACTTTCATGAAATACCAAATCCTTTGTACACTTTCACTGAATAGTGTAGACAAAGACCAAAAATGTCAAAAACCAAAATACTAAAAAACATCCCAAACATTTACTTCAAACACTTTCAATGAACAATTAGTTTGAACAAGAGTCCTGAATATTTTTTCTAAAGACAGAAATCATACCAAGTAATTTTAATGAAGAGTTTCAATGAATAAATTCTCATAACACCAAAGTGAGTCAAAGTGTAATTTTTTTTAAAAAACGTAGGTCCCAAAGAGTAAATGATAAATACTTTAATATATGGTGAAAAGAGTTGTAAAGGCACAAAAAACAAAAAAAACTCCAAATAATTGTCCTAAACAAAACTTGTGAATAAAAAATTTGAAGAGTAACCTTATACAAAGGTTCATGTAGGTGTGAAGTGCTAAAAATTACTGAAGATAGGATTCTAAACAAAAGTTTCAAAGACTAAATCCCTCAAAGTAAAGTTCCAAAAAAAAATTATGAAGACTAAAATGAGTTGAGACATGTACATACACAAATTCTAAAGATCATTTGTAGGTTAGTCTACATAAATAAAACATATTCATATGTTCATCAAATATGAAATTTAGTACAATATATAAAGATCTCACCTTAGAAGACTTTTAGGATAGATCTATACCTTTTTAAAAATATAGTGGGTCCCTATTAAAAATAATAATGTGGGTATGTTGGGTAAGACATGTGCCTAGTGCCTTAGACCTCAATGCCTGAGAGTAATTCAATGCTTTGATGTAATGATGGGATTTTTCCCCAAGGTGTGGGACTTTTACGCTCCTAGGGATGATACTTTGGAGAAGGTTAAATTCCTTCCAATCTAAGTACATATAGTTTGGGACCAACATGAGGACCTAAAAATAGTATAAATAGAATATACTAATAGTGTTAAACCTAATTAAAAAAGGAAAGATGGAGATAGAGTAATAGGGTTGTTGAAAGGAAAAGTAGTGATGCACCAAGAATAGAGTGAGTGCCTTACCCATTTGATGGAATAATAAAAAGAAGGAATTGAATGCACACAATCTTCACAAAAAATACCCAATACATAAGTATTTCACATAAATGTATGGGAATACAATGTAATGTTAAGATGGATGATAAATTGTCCATAAATAATACCTACACAAACCCATTTATACACACTGTGTGACCTACTAAGGATTATGATTCCACATAGAGGTGTGAAGGGAGGACAATAATGAGAGGGATGAACATCCACATACAAATATCATCAAATGTTAATAAACATATAACACAGAGTAAGAATAAAGGCTGTTTAATTCTTATCAATTTCAAGGCCTAAGCTAATATTACAAACACAAATGAGTATATCTTTATTATACTAAGGAGAGGGTTTATTTCAAAATAAATATCAAGGTTTATATATAGTTGGTAAAGATCCTATGTAGTTAATGCACTACTTCAAATGGTAGATATGAAATTTGAATTCAAAAGTTGGCACTCATAACTCCAAGTTAATCCAGAGGGCCAAAATCCCATGCAATAGCTACTATAAACCCTAGTCATTTGATTCAAGATGATAATTTGGTCATAAAATTGGATAGAAGGTCATTCTTGGATATTTAGATTATTTTCATGTGTATTGAATACTAAAGTACACTTTTGTAGTTAGAGGAGGCATGTATGCATGTCTTTCCAACCTACCTGTCACTTTTGCATTTAATTAGATTGTAACTCGGTATCACTTGAAGTCCAGTTGGGCCCAACTACCACCCTATATTATTACCTCCACATATAAATCCACTTGGATTTGCTTTGATGATGTGGAAGTTTCTTGGGCTTTCCTTAGATTTTACCATGTCATCTTTATGCATGAATTATAGTTCTACACTTGTCTCTCGTAGGGATCATATATGCACTAACTCATACATTATTTAGACTTTACTCATTTATGCATAAAGATACACATATAGAGTCTACATAAAATGGGATGACAAACCTTTCATATAGGAACTTACATTGGATTAGGAAGAGAGTAGCATGCAACATAGTTCATAGCCTATGAATCATGAGATTCTAGTTGTGGACCTCTACGATTGGGTGAATTTTTATTATTGTTTATACATAAGGAGTCCCATAAATATGAGTGTGAAATAATAATTAATATCTTATGTGTGGAATTATAATTGGAAATTATTTTTTTGTGTACTTCTTTCTTACCACTACCTAAAGTCTGGGAGTCTTATGCACTAATAGTATTGAACTTTATGTGAGGACGAGTGAATATTTGTTTAGGGTGTGCATTAAGGTTTCTTCCTAGGTGTACATCAACACTTAGTTTATGTGTGAATCTTCATTATCTACTAACTCCTAAGAAACTCAATGCTATGCAAGTTGATTTTACTCAAACATGAACTTTTGTATTCAAGTTTCACACACAATTGGGCATACTTATATCTATGCATATAAATAATAAGATCTTTGGCATTGAGTTAGATTGAATGATAATTTCCCTTTTTCACTAGCATCTTTTCATGCATGATCTTGTGTAATAGATTTTAAGGTATATGGTGACTTGAAGAGTTAATAGATACCACTAATTTTTTTTCTTAAATGGTTAAATAAATTAATGTTATGCAAGTAAAAAAAAAATTACCTAATGATGCTAATGCAACATCACGTATTGCATATGACTAATCAACCTCCTCTTACCATGCTTCAAAATAACCAACATTGTATTGCTCCTCTTAGGGATGCTACTATAAATATCATTCCTCAACCTCTTATGCATAATAATATGCTTCAAAATATTGAAAATTAACCCTTATATCCTTTCATAGGATCCATTTATTTTATAAATATATCTCCAACCATTAACTATGATGGAATTAAATACCTTCCTCAAATCATTTGGTAATCTATACAAAGAATGGGTCCAAATTAATACTTTCACTAATTCCAAAATTTTAGTCAAAACATTTACACGTGATGTTTAGAGTGGTATAATCAATTCCCTCAACATTCTATATCATAATTAGAGGATTTGGTCAATGATTTAATTAAATAATTTTAACAAAATGATCTCTTAGAGAATTATCTTAGTCATTTTATCAATGCTAGGCAATTACCCATGGAATCCACCCATTCATTCATCAAAAGATGGAAATAACTAGCTCATAAATCAGATCACAACATGATTGATGATAACTTTTAAAAATTATTTATCACTTATTTAACACTTTCTCTTCAATATATGGTTTGAATTTTTTCTCCAAAAAATTTAAATGAAGCATTTGATCAAGCTAAAATGCAAGACTTTATTATGAAACAATTTTATCTAACCTATATCTCAATCAAGGACCCTTTCCAAACTTTAACTAATGCAATTACAAGTGAAATTTCACAATATTTATTTCCTTCAACAAATATGGGAGTAGTCAAAACAAATAATAAAATTACTTCCTACTCACCATTAATGACAACACAAATGAGTCAATTATTATCTTTATCTAATCCCTTCATCTATAACAATAGCCCCCCCCATCATTATGTGATCCCAATAAATTAATTTGGCTACATGTTGATATTGGTCATTCGAATGAAACATGTCATGAAATTATCAAATTTTTAGTTTCCTTCATGTTAGGAAACACATTTGACCATTATTATATAATAAAATTATAGCATTATGATTATCTTAAAGCTTCTCAAAATAAACAGGTTACTAAATCTATATCCTCAAAACCTCAAAAATGCTCTTATACTTCTAATACACAACATTAAAATGATAATATTTTAAAAATTGATAATTATTATGATCAATATTACACTAAATCTTAGTATGTTACTACAACTAAAGCTAACTATAGACATAAACCTCCTTTCAAAGATACTATGACTAAACCTAAGAAATATTCTACTAATTAAAAATTGTTTAAATATATTACAACTAATAAAACCACAACTTCCAAACCAAATAATAAACCACTTTGACAAGTAGAACATTAACTTAATTCTCCTATACTTATGAAAAATTCCATTTATCACAATCCTCAGGTTGGTTCTTTATCCTCTAAATCACATTGGAATTTTTTTGGAAGAACTCAACTTAATCCCTTGAAAAAATCCCCTTATAGAATTAGTTAAAACTTACCCTTATCATAATAAATTATTTATGAAGTAATTACGAAACATCAAAGAACCACAATATCATGATTCAAAAACCCTTTCTAACAATCCTTCACTTACACAAGTTCATACAATGAAAATGACTTCCTCACCCACAAAACCTCCTATTTAATTTATTGAATAATATAAGATTAGTGATGAGATTCTCTTTCAATTAGATGAATTACCTATCTTTATAAAAACTAGGATCAATAATACCCTCATTTGAAAAGTCTAAGTATATTAAATATTATGTATTAATGTCACTTCTATTTGGTTAATTCAATAAATTAGATACACCAAAGATATTATATAAAAAAAACATGACTCTCGTGTAGAGGATTTGATAAAACCAATCAAAAAACCGTTTGGTTGTATTTGCATCCCACTTTTCATTAGATCAAAGACAATTCACACTAAGCTTATGGTTCTTAATCTTCATTTATCTTACAAAATGATCCTTGGTCACTCATGGACACATCATATGTGGACCATTTCTTCTTCAAGTATTCAAAGTATCAAATTATTAGACAATGTAAAATGCTACAAACATGAATATGATCATAATCCATGGATTATTCAACTACCAAATCATAAATTCAATATCACATTCTTACCCTTTCCCATTAACAATCCACCTATCCTTCAATTTGTTAACATGCACTCGTATTTACATGTTACTCTTATCTATTTAGATGATGATCAACCAAATTAATTATAAAATACTTGTAATACCACTTGATTACCTCCTTATATAGAGTAATTTCTCCCTCCTTCTTTACTCCCATGTGATCATACCATTACTTTAATTGATATTACTAATGATACTTCCCCTCAATAAAATTCATATGAATCCTCTTGCACAGAGGATGATCTCACTTGTAATCAATATGGAGTAGTAAAAAAAATTTAAAGTCTTTTAATTATATATCCTTGAAAATTTAGAAACATATGTGTGTCCACCACTGACTCTCTTATGAAAAATGGTGCATTCACTATATATCACAGCTTTGATGATAATTACATCATTGCCTAAGCCCAATCAGAAGATTTAGATGCTCAACATTGTCAAAATATATGCCTTCAACCATGATGTCCATGCCATTCATATCTCATTCCATACTGAATCAAAACTTGAAGGTTATGTAAGCTCTATTAATCCATTATTATTAAACACCCCATGGGTAATTGAATAAATCCTAGCTATGGAATCTTATGAACATTAACTATAACTTAATTCAACATAACCAATTTTACTAATAATAAATATTATTTCTCATTACTATGACTGTATTGATCACTCTAAACTATCACCATCTAAACCTATCCAACCAAACTTGACTGAGAAAATGTCACCTAGAATCCCATATATTTAACAAACAAGTACAATTACTGTATACCTTGTTGCTTTAGCTCAACTTGATCTCACTAACATAAAATCTTTATCCAATATTTTACCTAAAATTACCTTAGATGCCAAAGCCACTAATGTGAGACAAATACATTTTTAATTTGATGGAAAAGGTAATTAAATCATTGATATTTATGTAGATGTCAAATATTATGGAAATTTACACATGCTTCATATCGATGAAGCTATACTACAACTACTCCATGCTAGAGAACCTCAACTTCCATGCCAATATCATAGGCTTGGAAACTTTCAACAAAAATTTTCTTGTTTAAACTATCTCATTGCTAGTGTGGACCCAAAAACACATCATATTTCTTCCCTCCCTCCTGATCCATATCATTTCCAAGACATAAATTCTATGTTTCTTAAATCAACTATAAAAATTGAATACATTTCACCTACATGTCTTCAACCTATTACCCTCTCTAAAGAGCTCAATCCTAAATAAAATGATAATTTTAGTTTCTTATTTGAGAAATATCATGAAACTTTCACTTGGTCATATGAAGACATGCCTAGAATTGATCCTAGCATCATTGTCCATAATATCATCACTAACCTAGAAGTCAAACTTGTACAACAAAATCAAGAAAAATTATCTCTTGATATTTATACCTTGTGTCATAAATAAATCATAAAAATTTTGGATGCTAAATTTATTAAACCCATAGATTAATCAAAATGGGTCTCAAACATTTTCCATGTTCATATAAATAACCTTGGTTATTCTCATATGCATCGATTTTCACAATCTAAATTTAGCATGTCCAAAAGATAAATTCCCCTTACCATCAATTTATGCCATTGTCAATTCTACCATTGGTTACAATATGTTATCACTCATTTATGGTTTCTTGGGATATAAATAAATTAACATATTTCTTGAAGATCAATATAAAATAACATTTACCATATAATGGGGAACCTATTACTATGTTAAAATGCCTTGCAGTCTAAAAAATGTTAAAGCTACCTATCAATGTACAATTACCCATTTATTTCATGATATTTTCAAAAAAAAGTGAAACCTATATGTGATTTTATTACCAAATCTAAACATAATCATATTCATATTCATGATTTATCTATCATATTTTATCAAATCAATAAGTACAAAGTTAGTCTCAACCCCTTCAAATGTGTGTTCAATGTTTCTTCTATTAAATTATTAGGCTTTAAAGTCTCCTCCTAGGACATTGATTTTGATCCATCTAAAATGAAATATATTATCAAATTTGTGATGTCTCACTCCATTCCATACATACAAACATATTTTGGGAAACTGGGGTTAGTTTATCTCTTTGTTAATAAATGGCTTTTCATATATAGTATGTTAATTCCCTACTTAAAAAAGGTAATGCTTTAGAATGGATAGATTCAAGCCAAAAATAATTTGATAGTTTGAAATAATATTTTCTTCATCCTCCTAATCTTCACCCACCTTGAAATGATCATCCATTAATCTTATATACATTGTCCACCACCATATCAGTTGGGATAATGCTCACTTAACAAGATGATATAGGAAGAGAATATGCTATATATTATATTAGTTGAGGCTTAATCAATTACAAAACTATTATAAAAAATTAGAATGTGATTTTTTATCTATCTATTTCATAACTAAAAATATCTTCCATTACATGCTCTATCAAACTACTTATGTCATTTTACATTCTAATCCACTTCATCATTTCTTCTCCAAACCTTTATTGCCTAGAGATAGAATCAACAAATGGATGGTCCTATTAATTAAATTTTACCTTTTTATTATTACATAAAAATTGTCAAAGGTTAGGTCATATCATAATAATTTGTAGCTACCTCCCTACCACCTGCTAATCACCTTCAATATACCCTTCCTGATGAAGAGATCATTTATACTAAAGGTATTAACCCAACAATCTCACTCAAAGATTATTTATACAACTTCATTTTTGATCTAAAATTAAATAACCATGAATAAATTCATACTACTCTTTTTACCACTAAATCTAAAGTAGTCATTAAATAAATACCATAAGTTACAATTGAATTACATGAAGACACTTAGACACTACACTTTGATGGTATAAAATGCCTTCAAGGAGCTAGGGTAGGTTGTATTTTAACCAACCCACATGGTAAAATCACACCACTAGCAATCTTGTTAACCTTTGATGTCACTAATAATATGGCTAAATATGAAACACTTATATTAGGCATGCAAGCCACAATCAATTTAGACATCCCATATTTACATACTTTGGGAAATTAAAAAATCATATGTTATGAAGTTAGTGGATATTATAAATTTAAAAATGAAAACCTTATCACATACCATCAAATTGAAAATATGCTTTTCAAATAATTTTCTTTCTTTACCATTGAATCAATACCATAAGATAAAAATGCTATAGTTGTTTCTCTTGCTTCATCAACATCTTTATTTCATCCTCATCAAGTTCTTCATCATTCCCAATTCCTTATACAAATGAGGAAGTCAACTTATTATATACTAAATAAAAAAAATTATCTAATTTTCCACATAGAATTTGTCATTATTCGATAGATCTCATAGTATAAAAATATCATCCAATTCACATGGCATCATACTTACCCTCCAAAACTAAATTGTAATGAAAATATTCAATTTTTCAAGAAAGCATATAAATATATACCTTAATACAACACCCTATATTTTCATAATGTATAAGGTACCTTAGTTAATTACGTAATGCCAAAATAAGTTACAACTCATCTTGAATAGGCACATGAGGTAATATACAAAGGTAAATGTAGTGTCCATGCCATAAACTACAAATGTTTATGCTTGTGTTACTTATGGATTACTCTTGAGAAATACACCATTAATTTTGATAAAAAGTGTAATCCTTGTCAACTTCATGATGATCTCATTACTCTCCTTTAGATGAACTCCAATCCTAAGAGTCTCCTTGGCCATTCTCTATGTGGGTATTAGATCTCATCTACAAATTACCTAGATCACAAGACAATTGTTATCATTGCCACTAAATATTTCACCAAGTTGGTGGAAGATATGCCTCTTATAAATGTTACTGGTATTACCATTTCCAATTTTATTCTCAATAAATCATCTATCATTTTAAATTTCCTCATACCATCATTTATCATAATGATGGAAATTTCAAAAATAAATATATGAAACAACTATGTGTAAAAATAAAAATTACGTGCATGTTCTCAACACATTATCATCCTTAATGAAAGGGCCAAGCAGAATCCATGAAAAAAATTATGAATAAAATATTATAAAATAATATTATTGAATATCATACTAATTGACATCCATTACTTTTTCAAACACTTTAAGCTTATCACACTAGCATACATACAACCACTAGGGTCACAACATTTTCATTAGTATATGGTTCTTAATTAGTCTTACATTTAAAATTTGAGCTACCATACTTACAAAATTATCTTCATAGTATTATTTCTAATGGAGAATTACATGAATCCCACCTCCATGATTTATATTTATTGTATGAGTGACGTATGTTTTCCTTGCTATTGACTCTTGGATTTTCACCCTTAAGGAGATGCTCGGCTTTTCTCATACAAGTTGAAAAATAGAATCATCTCTCTTATTGTGGGTGCAATTCTATTGAGATTAATATCTAGATTAGGGGCTAGCTCACCTTGATGCACCTTTAAGATTTTTCTAAACCAATAATTTTGAATGAAAAGGAAGAAGGAAAATAATTGATAAAATAAGTGATGATGCACCAATAGTTGATATCCTCTCACTTGACTGAAAACATTACTTAAAGACTAACAAAGTTTCTTCACATAAAGCTCATAACTTTTGTGCATTATCACATCAGTGTTTCATATTTTAGATTCATCAGAGTAATAGATAATTTTAGGAAAGAATATAGTCTTAAACCACTTCTAAAATGTCAATACACTTATGAAAGAATAATAATGACTTGTAACAATACTCTTTCTACATATTTGGTAGGCAATCGAGGATAACATGTTAGGAAAGATAACTTTCAATAAACAAGAACAACATGATTTGGACCAATACACAACAATGCAACATGTGAGTGGCAAATAATTTTTATTATTTCTTCAAGAGTTACTATTACAAATTTAGCTAGAATATCACTATAACCAGTGAAGGCTCTCAAAAAGAGTGGAAAGAATATATATATATATATATAGTTTTTTGGAAGGGAAGTTAAGCAAATGAAATACAAAGATCAATTAGACATGTCTCAATTGAGAATAGGAATAATTAGTATGCATTCTATAAGATGTTCTCTTTATGGTTATTCCAACAAAATAAATATATTTTGAACTATGTTTTACCATAAATGGATCTAGTTGTTGGAAATTTATTTTTATGTTAGATGCTCTTTTTTGGCTCATCGAGATATGAAACGGTGTAATAACCAGAACCATTAACCCTCTATTTCTAATTATTATGAACTAGATGTTTATAATTCTACCATGTGTCACTTCCATATTTGTATTTAGGTTCCCTCTCTCTTGTTTTAACTCTAATGACTATTCCTTGTAGCTTGAAATCAATATTCTATAGGCCATCACTCCTCAAGTATTTTCTTTGGACTTCTTGCTCTTGACACTTGTCTTTAGAATTTTTATTTTCAACATTATTTTAGATAATTTGTCTAAAATAATTCTTTTAGGCTCTTCTTCCTTTCCTCTCAGATTTTTCTTAGACATAAAGTTTGAAGGAATTCTTTCTTTTGGACTTGATCCTTTTTCTCTATGCATTTATTCCTTAGGTTTTGTGAAAATTCCCTTTAAATTTTTTTTAAAAAAAAACCCTTCAACTTTTTGTAATGGTCCATCTCTTCCTCGAAACAATCCTTTAGATTTTGTGCAAATGTCTCTTTTGAAAGAAAAATACCCTTCAAAAGAAATATTTTTGAAATGGTCCTTTTATAAAAAAAATACCCTTTGAAAAAACTGCAACATACCCTTAAGAAAAATGAAAGGGTCCTTTAGCTTGAAAAAGTCCTTTGGGAAATTTAAAATGTCTTTTGGAAAAGTTACAAGCACCTTTTGGAAAAGTTTTTTTGGCCAATAAGTCTGAAACAATTCCTTCAAAAGAATTTAAGTGAGCCATTTCTTGAAAGAGAGATACTTTTCAGAAAAATTGTTTGGACCTTCAAAAAAGTTTTTTCAGACAAAATGTCTAAAACAATTCTTTCCTTTGGAAGACAAGTGTCTTTTGAAAGAAATGCAAGTGTCCAATTTATAGATAAAATGCCCTTTGAGAAAGTTGAAGTGTACCCTTTCGAAAGAAAAAAAACCCTTGAAAAAATTTCTACCAAATGAAATGTTTGAGAAATAACACTTAGAAAAAGACCAAATCAAACTTTACAAAAAAATTAATTGCAAAGGACATAGCCAAAAGACTGAAGAACAAAGTTATCAAAAGTAAAACACTTGGGTTTTTAAAATGTAAAAGACTTCAGCTTTGTATAAGAACACTTATTCTGAATGAAACCTGCATACTAGTCTTGGATAAAGTATAAACTTAGAAATTTTTGCAAAAAAGGGTGCCCAATTTTGGCCTGAAGGGCAAACATTTGGTCAATAAATTGGTGACTCATAGGGGTAGTATGCTGACTAGACTGACTAGACCAGTACACTTATCCAACTCAGGGCTAATGGAGTCAATGTATTCTTACAGATCACTAATAGGTATTATGTTGAAACACACCATAAGGAAACACACACATAATAATAGAAATACCAAGCAAAGACACCACATAACTAGACAAGGACAAACACATGTGCATAAGCACTTAGGAAACACAAGGAGAGAAGGAAACTTTGTACAATAGAAATAATAGAACCATCAATAATAACACTCTAGATATATCACATTTATTTTGATAAATAACTCCTCTCCATCCAACTTTGAGAATTATAAATCATTATCCTATTTATACTGTGTGATCACATATGGGCCACTCCACAAAGCATCAAACTTTGTGTGTCTTCTAGGCTTGGCCCTAGCTTCATCCCATTTTAGGAGAATGTCTCCTTCCTTGAAGATTCTTGGCATGGATTTCCTATCAAAATACTTATTTGTTTGTTGTTGGTGAGTAGTCATGGCATTCATAACTTGATCTCTCATTTCCTTAAGCTCTATTAACTCACATAATCTAACCTCCATACTATCATTTCCCATTGATTGTAGCTGATAGGTAAGATCTAAAGCTAGTAACTCAAGTGAGATAGGAAGTCTAGCTTCCCTTCCATACATAAGTGTATATGGTGAGTTCCCAATTTCTCTCTTTGGGGTGATCCAATCAACTCAAAGGTCTATCTTCAACTTGGTGTGCCAAGTCCTTTGATTTTCCTCCATAGTTCTCTTCATGATCTTGATCAAATTCTTATTTATGGACTCAGCTATTCCATTTCCTTAGGGGTAATAGTTGGAGGAGGTGCTAAGATATATGCCATGCTTCAAATCACATTCACTTGTCCTTGTTCCTAATAAGGCTAGTGCATTATCTAGAATGATTATTGAAGGAGATCCAAATTTGGTTAATATACCTTCATAGAAGTCTAAGACTAAGTTTTCATTTTCCTCTTTGAGAGATATAACATCCATCCATCTTGTAGAATAATCAATCACTATTAACACCCACTTATGACTAGGACTAGAAAGAGGATTGATCAGACCTATGAAATCCAAACCCCATTACATAAAGGGTTATTGAACCTAATTAGATGAAGAGGCAAGATAACTAGCTTTTGTTTACCATAAAAAAGAGCACACTTTTATCATTTCCTTACCCAATCATGAGTGTCCCTAAATAGGCTACACCAAAAGTAACCAACCCTCATAATCTTAGTAGCTATGGTTCTTGGAGCAAAGTGACCACCAGCTAGTCCATGATGAAACTAATACAATACGTTGTCAATCTAATCCAAATCAATGAATCTCAACAACACTCCTACAAAATCCTTCCTAAATAGTACTCCATTAACAAGTACATAAGGAATGGATTAAAAATTAAATTACCTTCTCGTGGCCCTATCAAGACCTTGTGGACACTAACCAATTTGAAGGAAATGAATCATGTCTTGTGTCCAAATCCTCATGATTGAAGGTAAAGCTATTATAGGGTCATCATGAAGTTCCAAAACAACCTCCTTTTTCTCTTTCAAATCTGAAGCAAGATGCTCACACTGTCTTTTTACTTTTACTAACTTGGTTGTTTTGATCTCCACATCATATTCCATCACTTTGGTAATCCAACCTACTCTTTTTTCATTCAAATATCTACTAAATATAAACTATTTCACACTAGGATGAGGAAAAAAATGTGAATATTTTTATTAGATAACATATGTTTGAACTTATTTAAGCTCCTTATAATTGAAATCACTTATTTCTCCACATATGTTTATCTTGTCTCATAACCTTCTAGAACTTAAATGAAGAAGGCAATAGGATATTATAAACTTTCATCATTATCTTGAGTAAGTAGGCAAAGATTACCTCTTCATTCCAAAAAGTATATTGGTTGAATTCCTTGGAGAAGTTAGGACTTGTAAGAGTAGGAGCCTAGGTAATGACTTGCTTGATCTCTTCAAAAATTTCTTCTCCTTCCTATCCAAGTGAATATCTCATCCTTCCTTAGTATGTATTTCAATGGATTTACTAGGTTAGAAAAATTATGGATGAACCTCCTAATGAAATTTATCTTACCAAAGAATCTTTTTATACCCTTCTTATGTTTAGGTAAAGATAATGCCAAGATGGCACTTACCCTTTCAAGATCAATGGATAGGCCTTTCTTTGAAATAATTTAGTCTAAGAGTTTACCTTCACGAATAAAAAACACACACTTATTTGGGTTTAGAGATATCCCAAACTCTCTACACCTCTCAAAAAACTCTCTATAGGTATTTCAAATGATCATTTGCATCCTTGGAGAAAACTGTCACATCATCAAGGTAAACTAGTATAATGTCATTGATTAGTCTTTGGAAAGCCATATCCATTGCACATTGGAAAGTATATCCAACATTTTAAAATATAAATAACATCTTCCTATAGGCATATGTGCCCCATTTGGTGGTGAAGGCTATTTTTTATTGGTCACTTTCTTTTAGTAGAATCTAATTATACCTAAAATAACCATCTAGGAGAGAAAACCTCTCACTGTCTATCATCACTTATAGAATTTATTCCACAGAAGGGAGGGGGTAATGATCTCTCAAAGACAATCTA
This sequence comes from Torreya grandis, assembly GCA_037957365.1. NCBI lineage: Eukaryota > Viridiplantae > Streptophyta > Pinopsida > Cupressales > Taxaceae > Torreya > Torreya grandis. The sequence goes on from JARHVA010003083.1 coordinate 169,936, forward strand.
TTTAGGTCCCTAAATTCCACACACAACCTGATCTCCTCATTTTTATTTCTAATAGGGACTAAGTTGGCTAGCTAAGAAGAATGCTTGATGGGAAAGATGATTTTAAGCTCAATCAATTTAGTGAGCTCTTTCCTCATGAGAGGCTCAATCTTGGGATTGATTGGAATTTATATTTTACTGATTGGTTTGGAATTTTCATCTATCTATATGGTTTTTTGAGTGAATCTTGGATCAAAATCCTTTAAATCACTATACTCCCATGTAAAAATATCACTAAACTCCTTGCATAGTTTAATGAAATCATGCTTCTCTTGACTAGTGCATACATTTCCAAGATCAAGTAACTTATCTTTGAAGATCTCTACCCTTTCATATTTATCTTTCTTAGTTGACATACTTACCTTCTCCTTCTTAAGCTGGTCATCTTAATTGAATATGCTTTCAAGAGTCACTAGGCCTTTGGGAAGCTTGTTAGACTTTAGCTGGACAATCTGCCCTCCATATTGTTGTTGAAGCGTAGACTGATTCTTTATAGATAACTTAGCCTCTTCTTATAGGAATAGGTCTATATATTCATCACTCTCAAAAACCTACCAATTGGTGACATTATTTGGTATAAAAGGTCTCATAATCACCTTTAGATGAGGTTGATTCTTGTCTTCTCTTATGCCTTTTGGAACATCAAATTGAGCACTAATAGATGCCAATATATTAGCATGCTTATTATCTTCCCTTGGAATAGAAGTGATATTAACTTCCATGGTATTATAAAAAATCCCAAACTCTATGCTTATAAAACTTGAGCAAGGAATCCTTGGTGTTTCTATTCAAATTTGCTTTTTTAGATTATAAAGAGAGAGAAGAAACTAAAGAGATAATGGACAAGGCATGTGAAGTACCTGGATGAAGATCGCACACCGTAATCTAGACGTTTGTGAGCACCCCTCTTTGGCTGTGGAGGAATGACACCTGCAAAGAAGAAGAACTTGGACAAGAAAACGTTAGATGGATAGGCAGTGGGTTGCCAAGCGAAAGCTTGTTCCCAGAAGTATGAGAACTTCCTTAAGGGAGGTCAACCCACTATTTTGATAAGAGATAAATGACTAATAAATGACAGCATGCTAAAATTGACTGAAATGATAGCAAACTAAAAGAGAAAAGGAAGCAATGGCTTACCTGGAAGAAGCTATCGAACTGGTTGTAGTCGCCGGTGTCGGTGGTCTTATCGGCGTCGGTTGTCGGGTCTGCCGATGTCGGTTAGTCTGCCGATGTCGGTTGGGGTAATGTCCAGCGTCAGTCAGGGCAATAGGCTTGGACGGGGTTTAGGTAGGTTCTAGTCGAGTCTGGACAGAGTCTGGTCTGGGCTTGGTCTGTGGACGAAGGTCTGAGTCTGCTCTAGGTCTAGTTTGAGGATGGTCTTAGTCAGTTAGGGGGTCAAAAGGATAGAGAGGGACAGAGAGATAGAGGAAGCCAATCTGGGAGATAGGAATCTAGGTCTGGGTGACAGTCAGGTCTGAGGGTGTGCTAAATCTAGTTTAAAAGCAGATGACTAAAAAGCATAAAGAAAATAAATAGAGAACATACCTGTGCCCTGTTGAAGAAGGTGGTGATCTTGTTGCTAATGATGCCGGATGTGAAGCCTGTTGCTGATGGAGAATCCCTGTTGTTCACTTGCAGAAGTTTGCAGTGTACCTGAGGGAGAGAGTCAGATTGATTGGCAGAGAGGTCAAGTGGAAGGACGGATGCAAGGGTCTGATACGAAGGTTCAAGAGTCGGGATGCCAGAGAGAGAAATGTAGAGAGTGAAGAGGAGGAGATAACAGTGAAGAAGCCATTATGAAGGGTGCCAATGCCGGCAATATCGTCGACGTCGGTCGACGGTTGACCGACATCGGCGGCTAAAAGGCCAGAGAAAGGCTAAAAATAGCCTTTCATCCATTTCCCAACCGCCAGGTCAAATGAATGCAAGGATGAAATGGTCGAGGGGGGTTAAATGGGCGAGTGAAGAGATTGGAATGGGAGTCTTAGGCATTAAATGGCCATGTGGGGAATAAAAGGGATCCAAGGAAGGTATCCTAGGATGGCGAGGTGGCAAGGAGAAGGAAAATGGTCTTATTTAATTAAAAATAGATGATTATTTTCAATTAATAAGACTTAGGTAAGTTAGGGATAGTCGAAGTGGCAAGGGACCAAGGGGAGAGAGGAAGACAAAGGGTTAGACACTTTTTAGGTGTCTACATTTGCCCCTTTTTGTCTTGTTGGTTGTTCTTGACGAACTGTAAGACAAAAATAGGAGTTGGTTGCCCCAGGTAAGGGATGATGTGGATTGCCCCGAAGTATGGAGGAGGTATTCCCCCTCAAAGTGGGAGTCGAGGGAAGGAACCTGAGGTCGGGTGCTGATTTGACAAAAGGTGGATGAGAAAGATGAAAAGTGAGTGACAATGCTGCAAAAGTCGTGATTGCGCGTATACCACGTCACGGGATGGTCGGGTCAAATTGTCACATGTCGAGGGTCAAGGAGTGCCAAAATTGAAGTAACCGGGCCCCAGCATTTAGTCATCTACTGATCGGGTCACTCAATCTAAGCTGAAGCTCCAAATGGTCGTCGTGTTCTAGGTATCCCAGGCTCAGGAAGTGCTCCCAGAGACACGAAAAAGCTGCAAGTAGCAGGGATCAACTGGCTCGCGATCCTATACTTGCGAAGGGTCAAAAATAGTCTGTGGATAATTTTGCTAACCAACCGTGAGGTAGCACACACGCAAAAACAACTAAGGCAACATTGTCTTGGAAGTGGTCGAAGGTCAAAGGATGGTCATTGGTCAAGGGGATGGATGGACGAAAGGATGTGGTCAAGCTAACCTCAGAAAACGTCATGTGATCTGAGTGTTGCCTACATAGCCCCTGTCGCTAGGGGCCTCAGGCCAATGTAGTTCTCCCTAAAAAGGGAGGAAGGGTCAAAGAGATTGATTAGTCTTGGTCAAAGAAAATGATTGGTCTTGGTCGAAGAAAATGATGGGTCTTGGTCAAAGAAAATGATTGGTCTTGGTCAAAGAAAATGATGGGTCTTGGTCAAAGAAAATGATTGGTCTTGGTCGAAGAAAATGATTGGTCTTGGTCAAAGAAAATGATTGGTCTTGGTCAAAGAGAATGATTGGTCTTGGTCACAGAAAATGATTGGTCTTGGTCAAAGTTGTCGATAGACTGGTCGTGGTCAAGGTCAAGGTCGCAGAAGAGAAGGTTTGTCCATCAAAGAGATGAACAAACGGGGGTGGTCGAGCTAACCTCAGAGGATGTGTTATCTGAGTGCTGCCTACATAGCCCTGGTCATAGGGCCTCAGACCAATGTAGTTCAGACTAAAGGTCTGATTGATCAATGATTGGATGTGGTCAAGTGTCAAAATGGTGAGGGTAAGATGATGCTATGGATGTCACATGGGCTGAGGGGCTTTCATCCCTAGCAAGTTTCCGTAGTCGTGATGGATGCATGCTAAAAATGAATGGATGTCTATTTATGTTTCAGCAAGTATTGGTTTATGCTTAACATAAATTGGGTCTGGTCGGTAGTTCCCATGTGTATTGGTGTCCATGGAAACTATGTGAAATGGACTAGGATGATGCTAGCTGAAAATGATGAAAAATGGCTTGGTTTGAGTTGAGTCGACAATTGATGCGGTTAAATGTGACCAAAGTGTAAAGAAAAGATGAAAGGCAAATTGCTCTTTCATTGACAAGGACCAGAGAGGAAGCATAGATAGGGGTTATTAGAACCAAAGCCCCGTTTATGCATTACGTCGGTGACCAGTGTTGTGTTAGAACGGTAATCGAATCACTTTTGACATTAAAGTGAGCTCAAATTCCCTTGAGCAGGGGATAGGAGGATAGGGTAACCTAGTTTAAGAGCAGGAATAACCTTGCCCCTTTTTATAGGAGACCCTGAGACAACTACAAGCCAAGTCCATGACCCATTTTTTTTTTTTTTTTTTTTTTTTTTTTTGGTGCAGGCTGATCGATGCGGGAAGCCTACATAGAGATGTCTTTTGATGTAGTGGTCATGTTGCAAAGCTGATCAATGCGGGAAGCTTCTAAGAAAGGTTGCTGTTTGATAACAAGATTTAGTCATAGCCATCCTTCGAGGGAGTGGTCTATATTTTTGCTTTATAATGTTTGATAAGCTGTCCTTCGAGGGAGCAGTCTGTCTTTTTGATTTGAGTTTGTGACCTTGGATATGTTTTGACATCTTGATATATATATATATATATATATATATATATATATATATATATATTTTTTTTTTTTTTTGATTAGAGTCATGGACAAGGCTGTAAAAGTTCAAGGACTCCCCTTTTATTAGGACAAAGCATCCATGCATCATAAAAGGGTTGTAGAGGACTTGTTAAAGGGAAATAGGGTTGAAAGGGATGAGGATCAAGAGGACGAAGATTGCTCAGGGGACGAGCTCAAGTTACGTGTCAAGTAGGCGAGTACTCGACTAACAGAAGAATGGTCGAAGATGCAACGCAGAAAGGGGGGCTCAAGGTCTGATAAGTCCCTGGTCCATGCTAGTGTGTTAAGGTCTGAGTCAATTAGGAGTGGACTTGCCCCATTTGGCTCTTTCCAGATTGGTCAGATGTTGATGGTGGATGTGAAGTTGACTGATATGGTTGTTGATTGGTCGAGACTAGTTGAATATTGGTTGAATGATATTTGATTGTTGATTGGTCGAGAGTTGGTTGAAGTGTGGTAAAATGTTTGTTCAAAGTTTGTCGAAGGTTTGGTCGAAGGTTTGGTAAGGTTATGGTCGATGTCATGGTCGATGGTTGGTCGAGACTTGGTCGAGGTTTGGCTGAATGTTTGATCAAAGTTAGGATAAGGCTGGATTCCCCCAGTCGCTTAGGGAGAATGTTGGATAGATTAGTCAAGGTTGACTGAGGCTTGGTGATTAAATGGACTATGTTAATGTCATATAATGGGGTTAAAGGCGGTAAAGGGACCATAATCTATCGTGGAGATCCCGATTTAGGCGATGAGGTTGGAGAGGCATGGGTCGGGGTTGATGTTTTGTCGAAGAGGTGGTTAAGAGGGTCCTTGGTGAGAAGGAAATCATTTCTCCATTGTTGACGAATGACAGCTTTGAGAGCACAACAATGCTCAGTGTCATGTCCCGGAGTGTGATGATAGTTGCAAAATTTAGAGTTGTCAAACCAAGATGGCCTTGATCTGAGAGTTGATGAATAGGGCGGAGTTGAAGGTTTATTGATGACGTGGTCGAGAAGAGAGGTGTCATTCGCCAGACATTGGCGAATGGCAACCTTGAGGGCACAACAATGCTCCGTGTCGTGTCTAGGTGTGCGATGATATGCGCAAATGTAAGTGTCGTCGAACCAGGGTGGTTTTGGTCTGAGAGATTGATATGGTCTGAGAGGCAGGAGGTCGAGGCGAGAAGACTGCAATAATTGCCGTAAAAGCAAGGTATAAGAACCTGCTAATGGGTCTAGATGTCTTATTGCAGTAGGGGTTGATGACTTTGGTTTAAGGGGCATAAGAGGCATTGGTCGATGGTTTGAGGGAGATATACGTTTGATGGGTTGAGGGAGTAATAGAGGCGACGTGCCTCTGTGAAGGATGGGAGTAGGCAGTACTCCTATTAAAGTGGGTGGATGCAGGCCCAAGATTGAAGGCAATGACGAAGGTGGAGGAGGAGTTCTCTGGTGTGGTCTAGTGGCTTTCGTTAGTTTGGGTCAAGGGCCACTATTGTGTGAGGCAAGGTTAGATGTGGGCTTGGGTTTGGATATGGACGAAGGTGAGTGAGATGTAACAATCTCAGGCAAAGGGCAAGAGGAAACTGTGACTGGGTCTTCCTCGGTTGAAATGGGTAAAGAGACCAGTTCTTCTCTTGGTGGAGAAAAAATAGGAGAGTGTGGCTCTCCAGATGGCAGGAGGCAAGGATGATTGTGCCTTCTGCTTGTGCTTGATGAGTAGGCAAGGTATGGTCATTGGATGAAGGTGGGGCTAATGGTGTAGGTGTGGTCAAGGCATCCTCCAATATAGGAAGAATAGATGGAGGACTAATAGGAGAAGAGGGTTCTTCATCTTGTGATAGATGAATAGGAGAAGACTCTTCTGCTTGTGAAAGAGATTGGTTAGAGACAAGAGGTAAGATAGTGTTAATCGTGTGAATGTCATGGTCATGAGAATCTTTGGTTATGGTTTGGACATTATTTTGAGTAGGCGGATGATTTGGAAAAGGGTGTTTGAAGATGTCGATATGTTGATTGGGTGGGGCGTTTGGGTTATCTAAAATAATATCCCCTTTGTCGATCATGTCTTGGACAATGTTTTTGAAAGTTTGGCAGTTGTCAATGTCATGGCCTTGGACGCAGTGAAAGTGGCAGAAGTCAGCCTCTCTATACCATGTAGGGAGGGCTTTAGAGGGGTCAAATTGAGGTGGTCGGATTAGAGGGAGATTGAGGACCCCCTGCTTGAGAAGTTTTTCCAAAACGGAAGCGTATGGCTCTCCAAGTGGAGTGTAAGAACACTGGACATACCGTTGTTGGAATTGTTTGGTAATGCTGGAAGATGTCAAAGGTTGGGAATAATTTGTTGTTGTTGAGGATGGTGATCTAATGACCACAGTGTTGGCCACTCCTTTGGACTTGGAGTTGGCAGAAGAAGAAGGTCTGGAAGAGGAATGGTCAGTAGATTTTGCGTTGGTATTACGCAATTTAACCTTGTCTTCTTCAAGGGCACGGAGTTCGAGCTTTCGAGCCATGATGAAAGCTTCATCAAAAGTGCAGAATGTCTAAATCTGTAAGGTAGAAGAGATGTGGTTGGCACATGCTCGAGAAAAGAGCTCGATGAGCTCGGGTTGAGGCAAGGAGAAGGAGAGCTGGTTAATCAAGCCTCTCCAACGAGCGACAAAATCGACTACAGATTCGTCGTCAAATTGCCTGATGGAGTAGAGGTCTATGATAGAGACTTGTTTAGTAATGTTAATAGAGAAATGGTCAAGAAATAATTGGGCAAGTTGGATGAATGAAAAGATAGAATGTCTGGTAAGAGAGCTATACCAGTCAAGGGCAGGGCCAGAAAGTGACATAGGAAATGTGCGTAATAATAACGCATCATCGTGGGCAATAAGGTAATAGGCATGTCTAAATGCCCATAGATATTGCTGTGGGTCTTCCTTACTCTGAAAGCGAGTGAATTTAGGAAGCTCCCAATGGTTAGGGTATGGTCGAATAGGGACGGAAGGATGGATGGGCTCATTGCAAATTTGCTCATATGACAAAGTATTTCTTGAACCGAAAATGGAGGCTTCGAGACTGGACATTTTATCCATCAGCATCTTAATGATGTCTACTGATGAATTGGTGGGTTGGGCACCCCCTAGGTTGTAAGGCGCTTGGAAGAGGCTAGAGGAGGCATGCGACATAGTCGGTTGTACAATGTACGGATGACTAGTTGCAGGGGCAGAAGTGGAGGCTAAAGGTGGCTGCATTATGAAGGTTGAAAGTATAAGTTGACTGGGCACTGCCAAAGGTGGTTGAATGGTGGCACTGGTAGCAAGATAGGTTGGCACTCATACATTTGTGGGCGCAAGAGTATGAGGGGTCGAGACAATCAAGTTCTGATATGATGTAGAACTTGGTTGAATTGCAGGTGGTTGAGGGGGTAATGGAATTCTGATGGAGGTGGGTCTAAAAATAGACGGGGAGGCCAAACTTTGCATATTGGCCATGGTTGGGTTAACAGTTGAGGCGAAAGGCTGAGTCATGAAGGGTTGGGTGGCGAATGGTGTGGATGTCATCGCCACATCACTCGAAAGGTCTCGCGTTGGGTTTCTCACGAGATAGTTTTGGAGGGCTACGGTATTGAGGTCCAAGAATCTCTCAAAATCTTGGTCCCCTTCAGGAATGATGAGAGTCAAGGTCGGAGTTGGGGTCGGTCCTGTAGGAGTTATTTCAGTCTCTGAGTGAAACTCCATGATAGGACTGGTTAGAGTGGTCAAGAAGAGGGTCAGGTTGCAAAAACTGTGTTGTTCAGTTTCAAAAAACCAGGATGGAGTCTTTGACAAAGAAGGGACAGGTTTTAGGCTGCTGGTTTTTAAAAAAAAGGACAGTGAAAGAGACCGACGTCGGTTGAAAAACCGATGTCAGTAAAAAGATGGTCGATGTTGGTCAGATAACCGATGCTGGTAATAGAGGAAAGCCGACGTCGGTGGAAGAACTGATGCCGGTGACAGGGGAAAGCCGACGTCGGTGGCAGAACTGATGCCGGTGACTGTGTTTTCTAGAGAACCAAAAGATTTGAAGATTATTGGGAAAACAATGAAGAAAGCATCCTCACTCACTCAAACAAACAGATGAGAAGAGGAAAATAGAGAGAGACAGACAAGCCTAAGTGATAAATCCTAGGAATTAACTTTAGAAGCTGTGGCTTATGCCTTAGACGAATGTTTGGGGAGATTGGCTGCAAGAAGGGTCCTAGAAGAAGGCAGTCTAAAGATGGTTTCAGGTGTTGTTTTAGGTGCTCAAAAAATCTGTGTTAGGGTCTGGTACGTGGCCTGGTGCTAAGGAGCAAGCTCCCCTCACTTCACGATTCCAGTGGTTAGCTGGTCTCGCTTAGCCAAGATATACCTCGCCTAGAGTTTATCCTCCACTAGAGAACGGAGTGGGCTTCCCCCTTGGTGATGAAATCCAAGTAGGGTCATCGGGATGGGTAAGGTATCCGCTGGGGGATGAAATCCCAGTCGGGCCTTGTCTCAAGTAAGTTTTATGTTCGTTTTAGTGCATGTGGTTTGGTAGTGTAACATCAAGTGTCTACGGTTTATTCAATATGCGTCTAAGTTACTAGATGTGGACTAAGAAGATGCAAGCACAAGCAGAAATGAATGCAAAGTGTTTTAATGCCCAAGTCGAAATGTGATGTTTGTTATGAAGACAAGTTTGAGAAAGGGTTTGAGAGTATGATTTAGACTAGTCTAGAAATGCAAGGAAGAACGATTCATTTTAGTCCTGCTTTTAGTGTCATTGAGAAGAAAAGAAGGAGGAGAAAAGGTAAGAACCTAATGCTCCTAAATGAATGAAGAAGAAAAGGAACCCAGGAGGAACCTAGGGTCCCACCGGGCGTGCCAGAATGTTTCTATTCAAATTTGCTTTTTTAGATTATAAAGAGAGAGAAGAAACTAAAGAGATAATGGACAAGGCATGTGAAGTACCTGGATGAAGATCGTGCATCGTAATCTAGACGTTTGTGAGCACCCCTCTTTGGCTGTGGAGGAATGACACCTGCAAAGAAGAAGAACTTGGACAAGAAAATGTTAGATGGATAGGCGGTGGGTTGCCAAGCAAAAGCTTGTTCCCAGAAGTATGAGAACTTCCTTAAGGGAGGTCAACCCACTATTTTGATAAGAGATAAATGACTGATAAATGACAACATGCTAAAATAGACTGAAATGATAGCAAATTGAAAGAGAAAAGGAAGTAATGGCTTACCTGGAAGAAGCTGTCAAACTGGTTGCAGTCGCCGGTGTCGGTGGTCTTATCGGCGTCAGTTGTCGGGTCTGCCGATGTCGGTCGAGGTAATGACCGGCGTCGGTCGGGGTAATAGGCTTGGACGGGGTTTAGGTAGGTTCTAGTCAAGTCTGGACAGAGTCTGGTCTGGGCTTGGTCTGGGGATGGGTCTGTGGACGAAGGTCTGAGTCTGCTCTGGGCCTGGTTTGAGGATGGTCTTAGTCAGTTAGGGGGTCAAAAGGATAGAGAGGGACAGAGAGATAGAGGAAGCCAATCTGGGAGATAGGAATCCGGGTCTGGGTGACAGTCAGGTCTGAGGGTGTGCTAAATCTAGTTTAAAAGTAGATGACTAAAAAGCATAAAGAAAATAAACAGAGAACATACCTGTGCCCTGCTGAAGAAGGTGGTGATCTTGTTGCTAATGATGCTGGATGTGAAGCCTGTTGCTGATGGAGAATCCCTGTTGTTCACTTGCAGAAGTTTGCTGTGTACCTGAGGGAGAGAGTCAAATTGATTGGCAGAGAGGTCAAGTGGAAGGATGGATACAAGGGTCTGATACGAAGGTTCAAGAGTCAGGATGCTAGAGAGAGAAACGTAGAGAGCGAAGAGGAGGAGATAACAGTGAAGAAGCCATTATGAAGGGTGCCAATGCCGGCAATATCGCCGACGTCGGTCGACGGTTGACCGACGTCGGCGGCTAAAAGGTCGGAGAAAGGCTAAAAATAGCCTTTCATCCATTTCCCAACCGCCAGGTCAAATGAATGCAAGGATGAAACGGTCGACGGGGGTTAAATGGGTGAGTGAAGAGATTGGAATGGGAGTCTTAGGCATTAAATGGCCATGTGGGGAATAAAAGGGATCCAAGGAAGGTATCCTAGGATGGCGAGGTGGCAAGGAGAAGGAAAATGGTCTTATTGAATTAAAAATAGATGATTATTTTCAATTAATAAGACTTAGGTAAGTTAGGGATAGTCGAAGTGGCAAGGGACCAAGGGGAGAGAGGAAGACAAAGGGTTAGACACTTTTTAGGTGTCTACACTTGGTCAAATTCTACCCTCTAACTTGATTGACAATGAGCTCACTATCATCAAATGCTTGCAATTATTTGACACCTCTTTTCCTTTCCCATTCGAGACCATGAATTAGGGCCTCATATTTTTATAAATTACAATAACAAGATAATTTAAATATGAAAGTCAAAAAATACCTTTCCTTTGAAGGTGAAACCAACATAGCTCCACCACCTACCCCAATCTTGCTTCTAGAACCATAAAAGAAAAGCTGCCACAAGCCATTCACATCTTCACTTGACTTCATCAAATTGGCCATGAAATAATCCTTCTCGTGCATATAATATAATCCAAGACTAGATTCCTCAATAAAATTTTAAGGATCATGCAGATAGTTGTCATCTCCCCCCTCACTTAGGAACAAATTAGAAACTCCTTCAAGGGAAGATGGTGGGGATTGATCAATGTGAAACTTCTCTTCATCAATGATAACATACTTAAAACTTTCTACCTTGGGTGAATATGGTTTCAAGTGATCTCTATGAATATTTTCTAACTCAATCTTCACCTTAGTGCTATATTTTATTGTAAAAACCACGTAGGACCAATTAGCTACCAAGTATCCACCTATCTTGGATGTAAAGTCTCATGACAAGCAAAGAGAAGAATAGGGAGGTAAATATGATACCACCACATCATGAGGAATTTAAAAGGTATGAAAATCATGAAGGATAAAGTTCAAACCTTTCACAACCCCCAAAGACTTGGTTGGTGATCCATCTAATTACAAAACTCCTTTAGTCATTAGCTCGTATTTGATGCCTAGCTTATTTGCTATGCATTTAGGCATAACTAATGTGCTTGTTCCACTATCTATGATGAAATTATGAACCAATAAATTACCAATAATTAAAGATAGGCATAAATGATGAGTTTTCTCATCTTTATTTACCTGACCATCTATAGATTAAGTTCCTTTGACCAAAACCACATTGTCAGTTTTAGATGGGCTAGCTTGTGTACCCAATCCATGTAATTCCTTTCAGAGTGTATATTTATGCCCTATTGATGCTAGATAATCCCATAATGAGATGTTTATATTAATCTTATTCATCTATTCCAAAACATTAATAGAAGGATTACTTACTATGGGGTTCTCTTTATGAACATTTGCACCTTGTGATGTAGCTTGTGGAGGTAGGGTTGTATCAACTATCCTAAAATTTGGAATCCTCTAATTTTATTGTGATTTAGGAGCTGAATTAGGCTATCCTCCCATATAAGATGATGTAGGAGTAAAAAAAATTCCTATTTTGGTTCTTTGAACTTATTCAATGGCCCTTTTCTTTTATCTAGTGTTGGTAGCCACACTAGCATTTTGATTGCTTATATTCCCCACATAATTAATGATACAAAACACATCCTCCAAATTATTCATGAGAGTGGAATCAAAATAAACCTATCTACTCTCCATCATTAATTGTGTTGGCATATTAAAATTTGAAAATTGAGACATTTGATCACCTTGTGTAGTCATGCCTTGATTTTACATCTCATTGGCATAAGCAACCTATTCTTGACCTTGCTCAAAAGAAGGGTAGTTGGGTTGTTCCTGGACCAAATTATTTTGAGTGGGAACAAGGGATTTATAGGATGAGGGAATATTAGGATTATAAATTTGGTAAGGCTTGACATGGGTGATTTGGCCTTGTGCCTAATTATTGGCCTAAAAAGGAGGCCTATTGGTCTATCCAAACTGGTTATAACATTGATATGGTCTATAACTTTGGGGTTATTGCCTTTTGAGAGTAAATAATTCATTATTAACACTTTGAAGTAGGATTTTGACTTTGTACATTTCATTAGTAGGGGCAATGGTAGATTTTTCTTGACAAGGAAAAGGAGTTAAAGTGGGTAAAGCACTTTGACTAAGAGAATGCAAATTAGGGAATAGTGGCATTGGTGGTCTTGGAGCTATCTTTCCCGCTTAGAAAAGACAATTCTCAAAATTTATGGATATTTCTTAGGTAGTGGATAATGTGTTTCCACCCATAGATTGAATCATCATGGCAAAGTCACTATTCAATGCTTTCAAGTAGTACAAAAATGCATAGTTTGTGGTTGGCCTCACAAGAATTGGGATTCTATCCCAAGATTTTTGGAACCTAGTATTAACATCTTGCATAAATTCATGTGGTACCCTCTTTATCATGGTTAATTGCTCATGTAGAGATAAGTGATCACTCTTTTCCCCAAACATATCAGTCAATAAGGTCCCCAACTCATCCCATGAGCCAATAGAATTTACATGTAGGGTGCCACACCAATCCAAAACTTTTCCCTTTAAAGATAAGGCCAACAACCTAATAACTACATTTTCTTGGGTGATATTATGGATATTATAGAAATTTGATATGTTGCTAATATGATAAATGATAGTAATTAGACCATCTCCACTAAAAAATGGGACACTTTTAATAGCATCTCTTAGAATTTGATCATAATGGGCAAGATACAAGGGATATTACCCCTAGAAAGGCACAAAAGGTTGTCTTCTAGCCATACTAGGAATATTTTTATAGACATTAAGAATAGTATGCACCACAAATTTGGAAGGTGTAAACATAAAATCTCTTTTCTAGGGATGAGTGTTGACAAACCTGGACCTTTTAGTGGAATATGGAGCTATTTCTACAAAATCAAAGGGTACACCTTTAGTAGTAGACCTAGTGGTCTCCTTTGGCATGGAAATAAGGATTGATCATCAACTAAAGACTTTGCATTATTTAATGGAGTCACTAGGTACTAAATGTAAATGTTTATTTTTTTGTAACTATGTCAAGACCAACACCAATCTTGAACAATATTTTAGGACTTAGATGTCCCATCGAGGATGATAAAAACTATTGATGCTTGCATTTGAACCCTTGAGGAGATGCTCAACTCTCCTCATCCAAGTGTAAAAATGGAATCATCTCTCTTGTTATGGGTGTAATTATATTGAGCTGAATCTCTAGATTAAGGGCTAGATCCCCTTGATGCACCTTTAAGATTTTTATAAACTAAAAACTCTAAATGTAAAGGGAGAAGAAAAATAATTTTAGAAAACAAGAGATGATGCACCAATATTTGATATCCTTTCACTTGACTAAAAACACTACGTAAAGACTAACAAAGTTTCTTCACACCAAACTCACATTTTTTGCATTATCACATTAGTGTTTCACATGTTAGATTCAAGAAGGTATTTGACATTCAAGAGAGTAATAGACAATTTTATGAAAGAATATAGTCTTAAACCACTTATAAAATGTCTATACACTTATGAAAGAATAATAAAAAAGACTTGTAACAATACTCTATTTGCATATTTGTTACGCAATCGTGGATAACAAGTTAGGAAAGATAACTTTCACTAAACAAGAACAACATGATTTGGACCAATACATAACAATGTAGTATGTGAGTGGAAAATAATTTCTATTATTTCTTCAAGAGTTACTAGTGCAAATCTGCCTAGAATTTTACTATAACCAGTAGAGGGTCTCATAAAGCGTAGAAAGAATATATATATATATATATATATATATATATATATATATATATATATATATATATGTATGTATATATACATACATATATATATATGTATGTATATATGTATATATGTATATATATATATATATATATATATGTATATATATATATATATATATATATATATATTTGGAAGGGAGGTCAAGTGAATGAAATGGAAAGATCAATCAGACATGTGTCAACTAAGAATAGGAATATTTACTATCCATTTTATAAGATGTTTTCTTTATGGTTATGCCAAAAAAATAAAGATATTCTAAAGTGTGTTTTTCTGTGGATGGATCCAACTATTGAAAAATTGTTTTTACGTTAGCTTCTCTTTGTTGGCTCATCGAGTTGTGAAAAGGTGTAACAACTTGAATTGTTAACCCTCTATTTCTACTTGTTATGCACTAGATGTTTAGAATTCTACCATGTGCCACTTTCATATTTGTCTTTTAGATCCTACTCTCTTATTTTTAACTCCAATAGCTATTCTTTGTAGATTGAAATTGATGTTCTATGGGCCATCACTCCTCAGTTATTTTCTTTGAAGTTATTGCTCTCAACACTTGTCTTTGGACTTTTTTTCTTTCTTTCAGACAATTTGTCCAAAAGAATTATTTCAAGATATTCTTCCTTTCCTCTTAGATTTTCCTCAGAAAAAAAGTCTGAAGGAATTATTTCATTTGGACTTGAGCCTTTTCCTCTATACATTTATTCCTTTAGATTTTTGAAAATGCCTTTCAGCTTTTTGAAAAGAAACCTTTAGATTTTTTCAATGGTCCACCTCTTCCCCAAAACAATCCTTCAAACTTTGTGCAAATGTCTCTTTTGAAAGGAGCATACCCTTCGAAAGAAATGTAAATGACCCATTTGACTTGAAAGCAGCCTTAAAAAAAATGCAAGTGTCCTTCAATATTTTTGAAATGGTCTTTTTCTAAACAAAACATACCTTTCAAAAAAACTACAACATACCCTTCAAAAAAAATGAAAGGGTCTTTTAGCTTGAAAAAGTCCTTTTTGAAAGTTAAAATGCCTTTCAGAAAAGTTACAATCACCCTTTGAAAAATTTATTTTGGACAATAAGTCTAAAACAATTCCTTAAAAAAGATTTAAGCGAACCATTTCTTGCAAGAGAGATACCTTTCAAAAAAATGTTTGGAGCTTTGGAAAAGTTATTTCAGACAAAATGTTCAGAATAATTCTTTCCTTCAAAATTTTGAAAATATCCCTTCGGAAAGGCAAGTGTCATTCGAAATAAATGTAAGTGTCCATTTTCTATAGAAAATGCCCTTCAATAAAGTTGAAATGTACCCTTTCTAAAGGACACATACCCTTAAAAAAAAATCCACTGAATGAAAAATATGAAAAATAAAAATTATCAAAATACCAAAGCAAACTTTCAAAAATAATTCATTGCAAACGACTTATCCAAAATACTTAAGAATAAAGCTATCAAAAGGAAAACACTTGGGTTTTTTACATGTAAAAGACTTCAGCTTTGTATAAGAACAATTCTTTTGAATGAAAACCACATAGTAGTCTTAGACAAAGGTATAAACTTAGACATTTTTTGCAAAAAAGGGGTGCCTAATTTTGTCTTGAAGGGCAAAAATTTGGTCAACACTTACAACATAACTACCAACACAAAGCTCACATTGCTAAACAACATAACAAAAAAGTCAAGGTATATACTTTCAATATTGGTGACCCAGTGCTTAAACTAGATTATGCACATGATAAAGAAGGTAAGTACACCAAAAAAATTTGAGGTCCTTGCCTTGTCAAAAACATCCTTGGTTTTAGTACCTATAAGCTATAAAATAATGGACATATTTTCAAAGAACCTACTAAATCTAAAATTTTAAAGAAATACTTTGCATAATTTTTTACTATTCTACATGTTTTTTACATACTTTCATATACTATACATACTAATAATTTATAAATTTTTTATATAAAGATACAAAATGTGTATAATTACTTTATTCCTAGTAGCCTTAGTTTTTACCATCAGTCCTTATGTCTATCTATGTTTATTTTTCTTTATGAGATACAATGTAAGATCATGGATAGGACCCGACCATCCTAATAACTATCATTTCTTCATGTATCTTTTTGGTCATTGGTTCATCATTTTATAATATTATTTCTACTTAATCAGTTTCTATTTTGTGAGTTCCAATTTAAGACCTTAGATAGGACCATGTTTTCCTCATAATTGTTTCAAATTTATTAAACTATCTTGTAATAAAGCATTCCCTAGAGAATTAAGGCAATGTTTTAAGGATTGTGACTTCATACTCTCAAAATAAGTTATTCTATTTTATGGTAAAAACTTTAAATAAAACTATTATGCATGTCTCCATCCACTTACATTGTTTCTTATGATATGAAATCATGCTTACATGTCATTATATCATTTTCATATTTTACATTTTTTTTATGATTTAAGGCAACTTAATCATTCCATGTTCATTTTAATCTTCCCCTATATTTCATTCCACTTTTTTCACACTAAGGTTAGTTTCAAGATAACATTCTTATTTAACATGCAATATAAGATTCTTAGACACCATGCTCTCTAAGTTCTTTTCCTTAGCTATCAAGTCTAATGTTTTTAGTGATAGCCATTTTTAACACCCATGTTTGGTTCTATAAATAAATATGGATAAATAAAAAAATCCATAAAATTTTTAAATATAAATCACTTAAAATAAAAAGAAATGATAAAAATTCATATATAAAATCAAAATTCACAATTACACAAAAATATGTCATTATCAAGCACATCTCAAATTCTAGTCAAATCTCAAACTCCATAATTGGCCACATGATAGAGGTGAGGTCCATTACAGTGTGGTAGGATAGTAGTATGGGATAGGAGGTTCCAAAATTATGTATTTTTACCTACTTTTCCATGCAAGTACTAAATATTCATAGTAGACCGATTGATCTATAAGGGGTCTTAAGAAACAAGGAACACAATATGGGAAGGTAGGCCCATTTTATTTTTCATGCATATAGCCTTCATGGGATGATATTTATACTTCACTACATAACCCAAATTTGTTTATCTAAGTCAAGCTATCTATAGTCCTTAATGTTCAAAGTATTCTTAAGTTTCCAACTTGATTTGAGTTTCATGTTTCCAATAAATATTTTCTACCTTATTAATGCCTACATTTCCTCCACCACCCATTTCATATGCCCCCTTAAAATTAAGTTTGTTTCTAAATATATTTCCAAACTTATATATTCCTTAATCTTCATCTCTTTTTAGACATGATCATAATAGATTCATTTTGGTTTAATCTATCTTAAGAACAAAAGTTTTATATCTGGGTGAGTATGCATTACTCCTTTAAATCATTGTCTTATCCTCAGATTTTACTTGGTTGTATTTAAAAATTTTGAATTTTGTTTGTTAACCTTTATGCAGATAATTTTATTTTATTCATTTTTTCCATTATTAAGTGAGTTTGATTGTTACTTATCATTCATTAATGTTATTTTATTTTATGGTTTTTTCCAATTCTTGAGTGAGTTTGGATTGTTACTTCTCATTCATCAATGTTGTTTTACTTTATGTTATTTTTAAATATTTTTTTAATTATGGTTTATTAATTTTTTACATCAATGTTAAATATATTATTTTAGTTTCATATTTCATCAATTTGATATGGTCCATTAAATTTCTTACTTAAGGTACTTTTGTTTGGGTTTGTCGGTCATTTAGTAGACTTTGTGTTTTGGTTACTCAATTTACTCCAATTTTATCCATTTCCCCTTGGTATTTTGGTTCTAACTTATCATTTTTCATCATAGCTTACCAATTTTCCATGTGACTTCTTAAGTTATATAAAGTTCATTTATTTTGATTTCCCTATGATTGTTTATCTTTGATATTTATATTTGTATCCTTAGGGTTTGCCCAAAGAAATTAAAGTGCACTCCAAGATCAAGACTAGAAATATAATAGATAACCATTCACAGATAAAGGTAAATCAAGGTATGTATATCATACTTTAATCTCCTTTAAAAAATTCCTCACTATCATTTCAAATTCAAAATTTCAAATTATAATTTTTACTAAAATTTATTAGCTCAGCATTGTGCATTACTATGTTATTTCTTTAAACATCACTCCATGTTACAACTACATGACACATGATAAGGTTTGAGTGGGGCATATGTATACACACAATATTTTTAAAATTTATTATTTATTAACACTTTCTCTCTTATAATAACTTATCATGTTTTAATCTCTCTAAGTGCATACCTTAAAGTGTGCATCGATAAAGGGGTGGGTAGACGTTTGGTACTTATAAATATTGTTGGTCCCTATACCATTACTTAAAACCACTAAAAGTTACTTTTATGCAACTCCCTAAGTAATTAAACTAGATCATACACCCCTATAATAAATTCACCTTCCAAAATATCCCATAACTAAGAATACACCCATTTTTATTCATTTTACTACTATGCTAGTCTGGTCAATCTTGTTGTGAATTCAGTGCATGTTATGGAAGTGTTTCAGCCCAATTAGCCCAGTTTAAGGCCTGATAACCATTTTCCTACCAAATAGGATCAACTTGGTTGACCTTGATGAATAAATTCTTGAGAGGGTTTAAGGTTAATCCTTGGCTTTAAATGCATGCTTCAACTCATTTATAATGAGAGTAACATTCATTTTCTCATTTCAACAGCTTGTAATTCTACTATTTCTACACTAGAGGAGTCATTACTTAGGGTTATACCTTGGAGGGAAAGAAACTTATCTTGTGGGAAAGTCTTGGATGAAAAACATGGTTCTTTTAGCCTAGAGCTTATTTATATAGTGTGATACTTACAAAGCCTTAATAACCTCTTAAAAATCACTATTGAAAAAATGACAGATTGAGACACGACATGTTCATTTAAAGTTAAGTATTCCTAACATTTACTCTTTCATTTAGTAGATTATATATTTCATAAAGTACTAGGATGAATATTTTAATCCTTGTCTAGTTTAAATTTCATTGAATTGAGTAGAGTTCTTTGTACATTTTTTTATTTTATTCATTATTAACTATCCACTTTGTGCCACAAGATTTAGTGAACATTAGATTAGATATATTTTATATATTGTAGGCTTAGATATGGTTATTGGATAATATAATTTTCTTAGAGTCTTTGTAACCCTCTCTTTTGATGTTATGTGGTAAAATATCCATTAGTTATGTTTATCAGATCCAAATTGGTCATGTGTCAATATAAATAACTCTACAATGAATTGTTTTGGTAAGATTACCTTTTCTGAGCTTTGAATTTACTAAGTAGGATAAGTTGTAGATCCATATTAATTCATTTCATACAACATCCACCTCTTTGATCATGATACATCTAGGTTATATAATTATATGGTCATCTTACATTATCATGTTTGATATCATAGATTACAGATTCCTTTATTCATGTTTATATCTTTCATAGTGTACTTTATATGTTATGTAGTTAACATTTTTTTCTAACACATATATCCATGGACTAGTATGTTATGTTTATACTAGTTGCTTATGATCTCACTGATGCACTTCTTTGAGTGTCTTTCCTTTCTATTATCTTGCATGATTTAACATTTGAATATGATGTAGACACCAAAATCATGTCTACCCATTTGGTTGTCCTCCCCCTTGGTCCTCTTTGTCCATTCCTAACCCTCATCCCCTCCATTATTAAATAAAACAATTAATTTAATTTAACTACCCCCATTTGCCACCTCACCCCTTGTTAAAACCATAATTACCTAAACACACCACTAACACTTCCTCCCGCACCCATAAACACTCCCTTTGACCATTTTTCTCCTCAACACTTTAACCCGGCAGTTGGGAAAATGGATAAAAAGCCATTTTTAGCCTTTTTCCTGCCTTTTAGCCACTGACGTTGGTCACCTGTCGACTGACGTCAGCAATATTGTCGGCATCGGTTCCCTTCATAACGGTATTCCATCCGTTATTGGGTCCTCTCTCTTAGCTAGCCCAGCATCATCAATCATCAATCAATATTTCGAACCAAGAACCCAAACGTGAATCAGAGCTCTCTGATATTCTCTCTCTGGCACCCACATCAAGCTATAACAATAGCAAGGATTCTACATCGGTCTTCTACACCAACAATAGGTACAAACATCAGTAGGCACTCCTTCAGCAAGACACGGGTATTTATTTTTCCTATGTTTTCATTATGTTCTCAGTTATTTGATTTTGAATAATATCTCCCCCAGACCAGACTATCAACTAGACCGCAGACCTGACCTGCCCTTCCCATACCCTAGACTAGACTATCAACCATACCACAAACCCGACCTGCTCTTCTTGAAGAGGCTGGAAGACCTCCTCTACCCTTCTATCAATTTCATATTCTATCCATTTAAATCCCCTGCATCTCTGCATAGACTCTTAGACTACCCCCAACCAGACCCAAACCCCTTTCAGACCACTTTGCACTACTCAAGACCTATCCACAGACCACAGACTCATCCTGACTCTGTCTAAGACTACTGCCCTGACTGATGACAGTCACAGAGACTATTTCCCCCATCGACATCGGCATACTAATCGATGTTGGCATACATTAACAACTGACGCCGGTAAGACCACCGACGCTGGCGACTGTGATTAGACCGCCAGCAGCATTTAGGTAAGCATTTGCTTCTATTTCTATTTCAATTTTTAATCATTTCAGTCTTTTATCATTTTGCCTTTTATTAGACATTACTTTTATCAATTAGTGGGTTGACATCCCTTAAGGAAGTCTTTGTACTTCTGGGATCAAGCTTTTGCTTGACAACCCACCATCTCCTCATCTAACACCTTCTTTGTCTTAGTTTCTTTCTCTTGCAGGTGTCATCCTCCAAAACCAAAGAGGAGTTCTCACGACATCTGGATAACGGTGCACACAACTTCATCCAGGTACATACAATCCTTAGACCATATCTCTCAGTTTCTTACTTCTATCTTTTGAATGTAAAAAGCGAGTATCGTATAGAAACATTCTGGCACACCCGGTGGGACACTAGGGCCTTCCTTGGGTTCTTTCTTTCTTTCTTTCTTTTCATATAGGTGTATTAGGTTTCTCCCTTTTCACCTCTTTCATCTCTTCTAAATGACACCATTAGCAGGACTAAAAATAACTTTTCTTTCTTTTCTTGCACTTCTAGACTAGTCGAAAATCATATTCTTCAACCCATTCTCAACTTGTTTTCATTCCAACTTCACATTTCAACTTGGGCTAAAAACACATTGCATTTCACTTTTGCTTGCTTGCATTTCTTAGACCACACCTAGTAATTAATAACTACATCATGAATTAATCTAGTCCACTTTATGTTACACGACCAAACCACTTGCACAAAAAAAACATCTTAACTTACCTGAGACAAGGCCCAACTGGGATTTCATCACCCAGCAGATACCTTACCCATCGCGGTGATCTTACTTGGATTTCATCACCAAGGGGAAATCCCACTCTATTCTCTGGCAGAGTCTAATCTCTAGGGGAAGTATATTTTGGCTAAGTGAGACTAGCTTATCATTGGACTCGTGAAGTGAGGGGAGCTTGCTCCTTAGCACCAGGCCAATTACGGAACCTAACATAGACTTTTGAGCACCATAACTAACCTAAAACCATCCATAGACTACTTCTAGGACCTGACTCAAAAGCCAATCTTCCTCTACACATATTCTAAGGCATAAGCCACTATAATCCTAATAATTTACTCCTAGGGTTTTTTTAGGATCTGCTTGTGTTCTTCATCTTTTCTATTCTTATCTGCTTGTTTGAGCTTGTGAGGACGTTCTTTCTTGCCTTGAATGGTTCTGACTCATAGCCAAGCCAAGGCTCTAGTCGATCATGTGAGGCATCACCCGCTTCTGTCTACCCTATCCATAACCAGTCCTATAATGGAGTTCCACTCGGACACTGAAAGAACTCCTACTAGACCATCCCCAACCCAGACTCTTATTGTCCCAGAAGGGGACCAAGATTTTGCACGATTCTTGGACCTCAACGTCAAAGCCTTGCAGCACTATCTCATGAATAGCCAAACACGAGACTCCTTAGGCAATCTAATTTATGGAATGCCGATCTCTCTTCTCGAGACTGCGGCCATATCAATAGTGTCTGTAGTTCAACCTTTAGACACACAGGCTATTGCCTCGACTAATGACTAGCCTTTGACCAACCATCCAAGTGTGGCCTCTCCCTCCATCTTTGGGCCCACTTCCACCAAGGTTTCAGCCCCTATCAACCTCAGCGCACTCAACCACTCTCGACCCCCTTTCAGAATCTGGTCGTCTCTATTCCACCTACCCTTACTCCTATCAACATTAGGGTGGCTACCTATCCATTGGCCCATGTTACCACTAACCAACCTCCCGTGGCAACATCGATCCTAGCCCTACCTTCTACCCAACCATCCTTAGTCTCCTCTTCTATTCCTACAACTAGTCATCTGTACATTGCACCCTTATTAGTACAATCGACTACATCGTATGCCTCTTCTAGCCTCTTTCAAGTGCCTTATAATCTAGGGGGTGCTCCACCCACCAATCCGTTAGTAGATATCATCAAAATGCTGATGGACAAGATGTCTAGCCTAGAGACCTCCATTTTTGGCTCACGTAATACTCTCTCATACGAACAAATTTGCAATGAGCCCATTCATCCTTCTGTCCTGATCAGGCCATATCCCAGCTAGTGGGAACTTCTTAAGTTTTCTCATTTTCAAAGCAAGGAAGACCCACAACAGCACTTACGGGCATTTAGACATGCCTATTACCTTATTTCCCAAGATGATGCATTGCTTTTATGCATGTTTCGTATGTCTCTCTCAGGTGCTGGACTTGACTGGTATAGTTCCCTTGCTAGCCATTCCCTCTTCACATTCACTCAGCTGGCCCAGCTCTTCCTTAATCATTTCTCTATCAACATCACCAAGAAGGTCTCAATCACAGACCTCTATTCTATCCACCAATTTAAGGACAAATCCATTATTGATTTCATTGCTCGATGGAGGGGCCTCATCAATCAACTCTCCTTTTCTTTACCCCAACCTGAACTTATTGAACTTTTATCCCAAGCCTGCGCCAAACATATTTCTTCCACCTTAAGGTTTCAGACCTTCTGCACTTTTGACGAAGCCTTCATGATGGCCCAAAAACTTGAGTTACGTGCCATCAAGGAGAATAAAGTCAAGTTATGGAGCAATAATCCCAACTCCAAGACCAATGACCCCTCTTCTAAGCCTTCCTCATCCAATCCTAAATCTAAAGCTTCAGTAAATGTTGTGGTCGTTAGATCTTCCTCCTCTTCCCCTTTAACTAACCAACCTGAGCCATCCACGTCCTAGAGTGCCACCCGCCAATTCTAGCAGAGATACGTACAATGATAGTATACTACACTCAGAGAATCATACGCGTCTGTGCTAGAAAAACTCATCAAATAGGGGGTTCTCAATCTCCCCTAGATCTGACCACCTCCACAATTTGATCCCTGTGTGGTATAGGGAAAATGACTTCTACAACTACCACCATGTTAAGGGACATGACACGAGAAACTACAAAACCCTTAAAAACATAATCCAAGACATGCGTGAAAAGGGTGACCTCATCCTAGACAATCCCAATGTACCACCTAATCAGGGTATCGACATCTTCAAGCAACCATTCCCCAATCATCTACCAACTCAAAATAATGTCCAGACCTTGATTGACGACACTCATGAACACAACATTCGAACAGTCAATACAGTCTCGTTCTTCATTTCTAACTAACCTCAAGAGGTGAGTCCATCCATCAGTCCATCACATGTGGACTAACCTCTTTCTCTGATTAGTTCTTCGTCAACCTCTCTCATCTTGGAGGATGCCTCGACCTTACCATCACTGCTGGTTTCACCATCCTCTTTCTTGCTGCCCATGGAGGACCCAACCCTTCCTACTCCTCAACCGCAAGTGGAGGGAACAATCATCCCTGCCCTTTACCCGCTTGAGGAGCCTCATTCTCCAGTTTCTTTTCCACCCAGGGAAGAACCTGCCTCTCCTTCATCTCCAACTAAGGACGAACCTGTCACAACTTCATCATGCCTTGGGACCAAGACTACCACACCTTCGGTCCCACAACTATCAACATCTTCTCAAGAACCCAAACCCCATTCAACATCTTCTCAGCCATTTTCCTAACTAGTGGAGAAAATCAGACTTCTCCCTTCAAGGAAAGTGGAACATCAGGTATTATGGGAGCGTCTCAAAGCTCTTCAGCATGCCCATGCCATCTCGTCTCATGCAGCCAATCCTCCCATGGTGAAATCTCCCAAGACCCTTAACAAAAACCAGACTCTCGTTTCTAAACCTCAACCGACCCCATCTAAACCTATCAAGTCACTTGGCATTCACCCTGTCTCTACCCTCACTCATCCACAAGTGAAGGTGGACCTAGACCGGACCTCAATCAATAGTAGTCTTCAACCCAAGTCACAGAAGATTGCTAAACCACAGAGGTGAATGCCTCCTCCTCCGTCACCATTGCCCTCCATTTTGGGCCCCCATCCTTCGACCCTGACCAGAGTCTTACCCACTCCGACCTTTAATCAAAACCAGTTGCCTCCTTTACTTCCTTTGCCTACCTCTAGTCTACCCTCTCTGAAAAAGGTGGTACTTCTAACGAACAAAGTGCCATCTCCACTTGTCGTTGCACCGTCAACCCAAAAGGTGGTATAGAAGCCTCCTCCGACTCCGCCCAAGCAAAAGTCACCAGTATCGCACACATCACCGAGCACGGACCCTTTAGTGGGCTCATACTCTCTGATATTACACCAACTTTTGCAAACTTCCAACATAACCCTTCCACCCATCAGGCCTTTCTAACCCCTTGGGTTTAAGCCCTCCTGGTTCGACGACATGAAGATTTGCTTATACCATCATACGCCAGGACACGATATCGAGACTTGCTATGCCCTCAAGGCTATTATTCACCGCTATCTGGAGAAAGACACTCTTCTCTTTGAGGACACTCTTGACCGACCCCTGACTCCTTCTCATAACCCTCCAACCTCTTCAAACCCATCAATATCTCATCAACAGGTTACGACCCCTTTATCTCCTTCACCTCCTATCTTTGAAATCAATGCCATTCACATAACCACTAGGTCACAAAAGGACAAGGCAAAAGAAAAATCCATCATTCCTTGGACCTACCCTTTTGTCAATCCACCTCTAGTGCCAAAGCCTAAAATTTATATCCTTGGCGTGTCTCAACCCTCCTCTTCTTCTTCTTCTTCCAGACCAATCCATGACTCCATGTTGAAACAGCTTCACCAGACGCCTGTGAAGATGTCTCTCTATGACCTCATCCAAACCTTGCCTGAACATCATCAAGACCTCATCAGAGCACTACAGGCAGTGGAGGTCTAACCCGAGGACCCCTAGCCACTTGTTGCCCTTGTCCACTCTTTAGCCCCTGTTGCCTCCATCACATTTAGTGATTCTGAGATTCTCGCATCCAACATAGAAGATTAGGACGCCACCCTCTTCATCACTACTTATGTTGATCAGACATGCATTAAATGCATTATGATCGATGGAGGTGCCAGCATCAACATTATCTCCACCCATGCCTTTGATCAGTTGGCTCTTCCCAAGAATAACGTCTCCAAAACTGATGCAATCTTGCACTCCTTTAATGACACCACTACCACGACCATTGGCACAGTCATCCTTCACATCCACATTGGTCCATGCATAGTCTTAGAGCTCTTCTATATCATCGAAGGAGAGTTTCAATACAACATGTTGTTGGGCTGACCCTGGATCTGTGCCATGGCCTGTGTCCCCTCCACCCTGCACCGTTGTGTGAAATTTAAGCATGATGGGCAAGTCCACACCATTCTCGCTGACCCTTCACCCTTCAAAATTTGTAACACCATCTACCATCCAAATGATGTCCTCATTCTTATCAAGCCATCAATCTTGGCACCACCTCCATTTGCGAAAGCTTTGACAAGTTTGCAACAAGTGGTCGCCCTCACACCTCCCCTTCAAGCAATGACCACAGACCCCATGGAAGACATCTTCCAAATACTTTCATTGGGGGAGTATCACTTATTGGCCTTAGACATGTTCCAAAATCCACAAGAGTATGGCCGCCTTCATCATAGCCCTAGTTATGACCATCAGATCAGGATGATCATGCCTTATGGTCCTCCTCAGCTCTAAACCAACCTTGTCTATGGGGGGCTTGATTAATTTCCTACTGATGGCAATCCTCTTTCTTCACCTCAAGCTTTCACATTAGACTTCTCATTTCTTGGCAACCTCGCCTTTGCACACACTTACCTTTATAGGTCTGCATGGAAGGGTTTTGGTTTTGAATGCTATGAGCAGGGCTCCCATTAGCCTATTGAGCCACTCAACGATGACCATGCCAAGAAACAATATGGCCTGGGATATCACGACCCCACTCAGGACCCGGCAGACCTTTGTCCTGAACCAACCATTGACCAATCTCCTCCACGCTCGCTCATTATTCCTCCTTCACCTATGGAGTCAGTGGTTTCCATTCTTCCTAGTTTTTTTACATAAACACCATCTGCCTGGAACCCTTGACTTATCAACTCAATGGGGTGTCCAGGTCTCTCCCTCTCATTTTTCCCAGCATGATAGAAGATGAGTCAGTGACCATTCACACTGTCCATTGCATTGATGATGATGCCATTCTTTCTTACATGGGCGCTGACAACTCTTTCATCCAGCACTCCCTCCCTTCTGAGACCTAGGTTATGTTAAATCAATCAACCATTGACATCAACCTTCCTTCTTCTGATGTTCCTTATGTCTTAAAGATTGGCCAATCTTTAGATGCTTAGGAGAAACTTGACTATACCCAATTCCTCTCCGACCATAGCAAGGCCTTTGCCTAGACTTATAGTGACATGCCTGGCATTGACCCCACCATCGCTACCCATAACATTGTCACCAAACTAGAGGCTAAGCCTGTTAGGCAAAAGCTTCAAAAGATGCATCCTCGCATTGCCCTCCTTGTTAAAGAGGAGCTTTAGTGCCTCCTTTCTATCTCCTTCATCCAGTGCATTGATTATCCACAGTGGGTCTCTAACATCATCCTAATCACCAAGGTGACTGGGGGGATCCAGATCTGCATGGACTATCATGACCTTAACTTAGCCTGTCCTAAAGATGACTTTCCTCTTCCTAACATTAACCAGCTTGTTGATCTCATGGCTGGCCATGAGATGTTATCTCTCATGGATGGGTTTTCAAGATACAATCAAATCCTATTTGCTCTGAAAGATTAGCACAAGACCACTTTCATTACCCCATGGGGGACTTTCTGCTATCGAGTCATGCCTTTCAGCTTGAAGAACATAGGCACCACTTATCAGCGTGCCATGACCTACATTTTCCATGATCTCCTCCACAAAATCATGGAGGACTATGTGGATGACCTACTAGGCAAATCCAAGCTTTGCTGTGACCATCTGACCATTCTCAAGATCATCTTCTCTTGTCTTCTTCAATACAATGTTTGCCTTAACCCCAAGAAATGTGTCTTTGGGGTCCTCTATGGTAAGCTTCTCAGCTTCATCATTTCTTTTCATGGCATCGAGATAGATCCCACCAAGATTCATGCTATCCTCGAAATGCCACCCCTGACCAATCTCAAGCAGCTTTGCAGTTTGCAAGGGAAGCTCCATTCCATTCATTGTTTCATCTCACAGCTTTCTGACTGCTGCCAACCTTTTCATCATCTCCTTAAAAAGGATGTCTCCTTTACATGGGATAAGGACTATCAAGAGGCTTTTGAAGCCCTTAAATGCTATCTGGTCTCTCCACTAGTCCTCATTCCACCTAAAGATGACCAACCCTTCTACCGTGAACAAGCATTCTATTATATCAGTTGAACACTGATCAACTATGAAACTTGGTACACCCATATCGAGAAACTCTATTTTGCATTAGTCTTTACCACTACCAAGCTCCACCATTATCTTCTTAACCACAAGACCTTTGTCGTCACCCACACCGACCCTCTCAAGTATATGCACTCCAAGCCATATCAAAATTAACGTATGGCTCGGTGGCTCATGCTGCTTGCTGAGTTCGACCTCAAATTCATCCAGTAAAAATCTATCAAGGGGTAAACCATCATTGACCAACTGGTAGATGCCCCTCTTCCTGACAATTAACCTCTATAGTGTGAGTTTCTTGATGAATCTACCGCCATGCTTTCCATCGATGACACCGTCTATCAGATGACCATGTTCTTCGACGGCTCTAAATGTCAACTTGGTGGGGGTGCTGGGGTCATTCTCATCCCACTCAAAGGGGAGCCCATGCCTCTATCTTTTAAGCTTGACTTTGATTGTACCAATAATATGGCCGAGTACGAGGCCTTAATTTTGGGACTTCAGACTGCCCTCTCTCTCAGCATCAAGTCCATCAACATCTTCGGTGACTCACAGCTCGTCGTCAATCATGTCAACGGTTCATACCTCTGTAAAAATGAAATTTTGCAAAGGTAAAAAAA
Organism: Torreya grandis; assembly: GCA_037957365.1. NCBI lineage: Eukaryota > Viridiplantae > Streptophyta > Pinopsida > Cupressales > Taxaceae > Torreya > Torreya grandis. Next base: position 198,628 of record JARHVA010003083.1, read on the forward strand.
CCGTACTAACATTCTCCTTACATCTTTTGACCATTACCTCCTGTAGACTATTCCTTGATCCATGAATAAGTTTGCTGACACCATGGCTTCTCTCGCTTCACATATCCCATCTTCCTCATCTGCATCTAGACTTTTTGTCACGGTGCATCGTGTGCCATTGCCTTCCTATATCTCTCCTAACATTAATCATGTCAACACTATAGACTCTAGCCCACGAGATGATTGGTATAAGCAACTTGTGGACTTCTTATCTTTTTCTGTCATTCCTCCCAACCTCTCTAGCAATGCACGACAAGCTTTTATCAAGCGTACCACTCGCTATACCATGTTAGGGGGTCTTCTCTATAAGCGAGGCTTTGATGGCCTCCTTCTTCACTGTCTCACCTCCACTAAAGCATCTCAGGCCATTAAGCAAGTCCATGATGGGATTTGTGGCAGACATTTTAGTGAGAATTTGGTTGCTAAGCGCATCCTTCGTCTGGGCTATTATTGGCCTACCCTTCATCAAGCATATAGCGACTATGTCCGGCATTGCATCAAGTGTCAGCAGCACTCTAACTTGCTTCATCTCCCCAGCCATGCCTTACAAATTGCTCAAGATTTTTGGCCTTTTTCTCAGTGGGGTTTAGATCTCATCGGTGAGATTAACCCCCACTCATCTCTTTATCATCAATCCATCATCATAGCCATTGAATATTTCACCAAGTGGGTGGAAGCCATTCCTCTCATCTCCACAAAAGCCGATAAGATCATCGACTTCATCAACACCCACATCATCTGTCATTTTGATGTCCCTCATAAGATCATCATCGACAATGGAAAGTCCTTCAAAAACAAAACTATCCAAAAGTTATGCGACTCATTTGGCATCAAGCTCAGTTTCTCTTCACCTTACTACCCACAAGCAAATGGGCAGGCTGAGGCTTCCAACAAAATTCTCAATAAAATTTTCATGAAGGTGGTCAATGACATAGGAAGGGACTGGCACATTCACATTCCCTTCACTTTGTGGGCCTACCACACTAGCATCTGAACCTCTATGGGTGTTACCCCTTTCTCTCTCGTGTACGGAATAGAGGCTATCCTACCTCTTGAAGTACATATCTCATCTCTCATTATTTCTCTACATGACATCCTTTCCAATGATGACTTTTTTCAAGATTACATAGCTCAACTTGATTTACTTTATGAGCGTCGTCTTGCTGCCCTTAATCATCTCCATGTCTATCAAAATTGCATCAAGCGAGCCTATGACAAAAAATTGCGAGAACGAGATTTCAATATCGGAGACCTCATCCTCAAAGAGAATCAGCATGTGACTAATATGGAGCAAAGTAATGAGGCAAGTTTTCCCCTAATTGGCTCAGACCTTTCATCATCACACACAAGTATGGATCAGGGACTTATCGTCTGTCCTCTCTTGATGGACGACTAGACCCTGAGCCTCTTAATGTGTTGCATCTGTGACCATTCTACTGCTAGTCAAGTACTCATTCACTTGACATGTAACTTGAGCTCATCCCTTGAGCAATCCCCATCCTCTTAGTCCTAATTCCTTTCATCCCTATTCCTCTTAACAATTCCTCTATAACCCTTTTATACAGTACGGATGCTTTGTCCTAATAAAAGGGGGCCTTTGAGCTTCCATAGTCTTATCCATGACTCAAATTTCTATCAAAAATAAATCAAGATGTCAAATATCCATGGTTACCATATTAATATCAAATTAAAAAGGTAGACTGCTCCCTTGAAGGATAGCTATGCTATCATTGCTGTAGCTAATAGACTGCTCCCTCAAAGGACAGCTATTCAAAAGCCCTTATATTAAGCAAAAATCTAGACCAGTCCCTCGAAGGATGGCTATGACTAATCTGGCAATAAATAGCACTATCTTAGAAGCTTCCCACATCAATCAGCTTCATAATTGACCACCAAGCACAATGACATCTCTATATAGGCTTCCCACATTGATCAGTCTGCGCCAAAAAAAAAACAAAAAAACAAATAAAATAAAATAACATGAGTCATGGACTTGACTTATAGTTGTCTCAGGGTCTCCCATAAAAAGGGGCAAGGTTAACTCTACTCTTAAAATGGGTTACCCTATTTCCTCCAATCCTAACACCTACTCAAGGGACTTTGAGCTCACTTTAATGTCAAAGTGATTCGATTACCCTTCTAACACAACATCTAGTCAACGACGTAATGCATGAATGGGGCTCTTAGTTCTAACAACCCCTATATATGTTGTCATTCTGGTCCTTGTCAATGAAAAGGCGATTATGCTTTTTACCTTTTTTCACACTTTTGTCACATTATATCATTTGTCACACTCAGCTCAAACCACTCACCTAACCTATTCACACTAGTTTCTATGGAAACCAATGTACATGGAAACTCTCGACTACTCAATTTATGTTCAGCATAAACCATTACTTGCTGACACATAAATAGACTCCCTTCATTTTTAGCATATGTCCATCACTTAATGTGGACAATTATTAAGTGTGAACAACCTTTGCCTTCTTTTCATCATTTCAAGTATGTCCCCTCAGACATATGGATGTGCTAGACTATTCTCCTGACCAAGACCAACTCTCAACCTCTTTGTCTCCTGGCCTGAACTACATTGGTCTGAGGCCCCTTTCAATCAGGGCTATGTAGGCAGCACTCAGATGACATGACTATCTTTTGGGGTTAGCTCGCCCACCCTCATTTGTTCATCTACCTAATGGACAAACCCTATCCTCTTCTAACCTGTGACTTGACCTAGACCACAAGCAATTAACCACTTTGACTCTTCCTCCCTCTTTGGGAGAACTACATTGGCCTGAGGCCCTTAGGACAAGGGCTATGTAGGCAGCACCTAGTTGACATGGGGTCTTCTGGGGTTAGCTTAGCCATCCTCTGCATCACTTTTTCTCAACACCCCCGCTGGCCCACAATAGCTTCTACAACCTCCAATCCGACTTCAACTCACTCCCTTTCTCACCCAATCTCACCCTGCCACCTCACACTGCTGCACCGGTCAACTTCATGACTTATTCACCCAATCACTCCAGAGCTCCTTTTTTCACTTTAGCACAATCACAAATGAATTTTGGTAGGCTACCAATCTGATTTTGTTAGATTTGGCAAGCCGCTGACGTCGGCATCGGCGTGCCCTAGGGTGCTAACTTTGGCTGATTTCTGCTACTGTCAGTCTATTTTGGCCACCGACATTGGTTTTCTAACCAATGTCAGCAGCCCTCAAACCTCCTTTTTCATCCCATTACCCCCTAATCATGCCCCCCATCAGTTACTTTTCTTGACCAGTTGATCTTCGACCCCTGGGGCACCCTTGTGTTCACTTTTGCCTTCGTCCATCGACTGCCTAACCTTGGAGATCGCGACTATCTCCTCTAACCCCTTTCAAGACAACTCTGCCTTGGTTGTTTTGATTTCCTTTGCTACCTCATGCCTAGTTAGCCAATTGTCACCCAACCCTCACGAGTATCAGATCACGAGCACGTTGATCCCTCATGCTTGTGCTTTTTTCATGTTTTCTAGGAGCACTTCTTGCACCCAGGATACCTGGAACACAATGACCCATTGGAGTTACAGGTTAGACTGAATGACCCAATTAGCTACAACTACATGCTGGGGCCTAGTTATTTTGATTCTAGCACTCCTCGACCCATTGACCATGACAATTTGACCTACCTACTGCATGGTGTGGTATACATGCAATCTTGCCCTTTACCACATTCACACTCATTCTTGACCCTCTCTTCTCTCTATCAAATCGACACTCAATCTCCAGTTCCCTTCCCTTGACTCCTGCTTTGAGGGGGGAACACATCATCCCATACCTGGGGAAACCAACTACTATTTTTGTCTTGCAGTTCATCAAGAACAACCAACAAGACAAAAAGGGGCAAATGTAGACACCAAAATCGTGTCTACCCATTTGGTTGTCCTCCCCCTTGGTCCTCTTTGTCCATTCCTAACCCTCATCCCCTCCATTATTAAATAAAACAATTAATTTAATTTAACTACCACCTTTTGCCACCTCACCCCTTGTTAAAACCTTAATTACCTAAACACACCCCTAACACTTTCTCCCGCACCCATAAACACTCCCTTCGACCATTTTTCTCCCTGACACTTTTTGACAGTTGGGAAAATGGATAAAAGGTTATTTTTAGCCTTTTTTCTACCTTCCAGCTACCGACATCGGTCACCTGTCGACTGACATCGATGATATTGCCAGCATTGATTCCCTTCATAACGGTATTTTATCTGTTATTGGGTCCTCTCTCTTAGCTAGCCTAGCATCATCAATCATCAATCAATATTTTGAACCAAGAACCCGAACGTGAACTAGACCTCTCTGATATTCTCTCTCTAACACCCACAACAAGCTATAACAATAGCAAGAATTTTGCATCAGTGTTCTACACCAACAATAGGTACAAACATCAACAGGCACTCCTTCAGCAAGATACGGGTATGTATTTTGTCTATGTTTTCATTATGTTCTCAGTTATTTGCTTCTGAATAATATCTCCCCCAGACTAGACTATCAACTAGACCACATACCCAACCTACCCTTCCCAGACCCTAGACCAGACTATCAACCAGACCATAGACCCGACCTGCTCTTCTCGGAGAGGCTAGAAGACCTCCTCTACCCTTTTATCAATTTCATATTCTATCCATTTAACTCCCCTGCATCTCTACATAGACTCTTAGACTACCCCCAACTAGACCTAGACCCCTTTCAGACCACTCTGCATGACTCAAGACATGTCCACAGACCATAGACTCGTCCTGACTCTGTCTAAGACTACTGCCCCAACCGACGATGGCCACAGAGACTATTGCCCCCACTGACGTTAGCAGACTAACTGATGTCGGCATACATTAACAACCGGTGCCGATAAGACCACCGACGTCGATGACTATGATCAAACCGCTAGTAGCATTCAGGTAAGCATTTGCTTCTATTTCTATTTTAGTTTTTAATCATTTTAGTCTTTTATCATTCTACCTTTTATTAGACATTATTTTTATCAATTAGTGGGTTGACATCCCTTAAGGAAGTCTTTGTACTTCTGGGATCAAGCTTTTGCTTGACAACCCACCATCTCCTCATCTAACGACTTCTTTGTCTTAGTTTCTTTCTCTTTCAGGTGTCATCCTCCACAACCAAAGAGGATTTCTCACGACGTCTAGATAACGGTGCACACGACTTCATCCAGGTACATGCAAGCCTTAGACCATATCTCTCAGTTTCTTACTTCTATCTTTTGAATGTAAAAAGCAAATATCATATAAAAACATATGATATATTATTTGAGGCCCCCATGCCTTTGTCTGACTCTTTGACATTTTAGTATATCAATAGTACTTTGTGTACATTTGACTGAGCCACATCCCTTAAATTGTGTGACATTTGAACATGACCCTTGTTTATAGTCTCTTTGGACCTTTGGATCTTGATTTTATTTTTAAGTGATCTTGTGTGTGTGATTGATTAATGTTATATCTTACAATGTTATTATATTGGCATTACCATGATCTACATCATGCATCTTAGGACTTGGTGTGATTATATTCTTCATCATACAAAAAAGGACATGCAAAATTCATAGTTTACATGATTATATTATCCTTTGGAGGTAAGGTAACTACTATTTTCTACTCCCCCTCACCTAAAAAGAGGGAAGATATAAACAAGGTCATGCCATATAGGCATGAATTCCACATTACTTCATAGATTTAGATCTAGTGGGGGCATGTCATAGAGGTAAAACTTCCACATTACTTGAAGATTCAAATTTAGTGGGGTCATGTTATGGAAACATGTTATTCACACTTCCCCATTACTTCAGATATTTAGATTCAATGGGGGCATATTTTGGGAACATGTTATCCACACTTATACCAATTCTCATATTCAAATTATAGTGGGGGCATGTTATGGAAAAGTCTCTTCCACATTCTCACTTACATCAATTTTTAGATTAAAATGGGGGAATGTTTTAGAAACATGTTATCCACACTTACATAGTTTCAAATTGCACAAAATTCACAATTATATGATTTGAGTACACATGTATGGTTGAGTTATATACATCATTACCATTACAATACATAGTTTTATAATGAGACATATCTAAGGTGCATATGTTATTCAATGTGGACCTAATATTACAAAATCAAATTAGTTTTATATTCTAATCAATTTTTGGTACTATCAACACCCACTAGCTTAGAATTTATTGATATAATATACTATAATAGTGGGTTTTATTTTTGTCTGATTAAGGTGATTAAATCACTTAATCTTGACAATTTAATAGGTTGGACATTATTGCATCTTATAGCCTCACTAGTTTTATAGTATGAGTTGACCTATTTCACTCACACTCACCATGTTATAAGTATGATTGGGTTGCATGGTTGATATAATCTCAAATGATAAGTATAAAATCATATTTTTTCCAAGGTTAGAGGAATGTGCCATCCAATCCCTCTCTCTATCTATTCAAATATATGTGTAGGCATCTAGTTCTATCCACAACTAGCTTCCAGCTAGACTTCAGACTGATTCCTACCAAACATTATAAATTAAGCCTAGGAATAATTAAACATCCTAAATTTTCCCACATGTCATTCATATTTCTCAAAATCATGTTGAGGCATCTCTATTTCTGGTACTAGCCTGTATGAAACAATAACCTCTCACGAATTCATCCCTAATCACCTTGCATTATAAAAACTATCAATTTGGCTTAAGAACCCATTAAGTGGGACACTAGATTAATCTTAAAAGATAAAAAATGCTAATCAAATCAAATTATATAATTAAACAAGAAAAAAAGATTAGTTGAATTATCCATTTGTAATTAATAAATATCTAAAAATGGAAATTCCAAAAATCAAAATATCAAACCTTTATGAGTTGTCAATCTCTTACAAAATATCCCAAAATATCTAATTTGAGATCCATTCCTAGTAATTAAAAATCATAATTACATGAAATTTTTTAACTCAATTAGAGTTAGTCTCAACTCACCGAGGGTTAATTTGAACCCATTCTATGTTTAAAGTCAACATTAACTCACCTTGGGTGAGAGTTAATTATTAAGGCTATAAATACAAGGCCATGCCTATTGATTTATAATATATTTTGGTGTAAAGTTATTATGCACAAATATCTTTAATAATCTCTTTTAGTGTGGTGTTATAACTCATAAATGCATTGAAAGTAGTGTTATCATGCCCAAATCTTAAGCCAATCAACCAATCCAAGGTGCCAAGGGAAGGTGAATCCAAAAAAGTTCCATTGATAAAGATTTATTGATGTAAATGCTGAGAAAGGCACTTCAACAATCAATTTAGAACTCCAAAGAAGGTAAAAGATAGTTTTTTTTTTTTAATGTTTTAGTTGTGTTTTTATATATATGCTTGTTACCTATGTTATCTATAGTGTTTAGGATAGATATGTTAGGATTTAAGTGTGTTATTTTGATTTATTTTATTATACTAACATAAAATTAACCTCTCCTCTATATATTACTTTGTCACAAAATGGCATGCTCAGTGGGACCAAGCATCCCATATGGCCAAGGAGGATGATATGTTGGTTTTAGTTTTTCTAATGGATGATTAAAAATATTCAAGTTTAAGCTTCATTTTTTACATCTTTTAGTTTTAATCAAGTCACAAGTTGTAGGGATCGATGTCAATTTTTATTCATAGGTTATAGGGATCGATGCCAATTTTCCAGATTAGTAGAGATCAACATTGATTTTATAGATTGATGTTGATTGTAGGAATAGACCACAATCTCTATGTAAAAATGTATAACATGGTTAGGAACATAGATAATAGTGATTTTACTTGATTTTTATTGCCTTCATTCTATGTTTGATGATCTACATGCTATTTTTATAAATAGTTGTTTACAAAATCTAGGAGATATTTTGGTTTTAAGCTCATTTTATTAACCATTTTTTTGATAAAATACACAGTGTTTTTATGTGTTTTATAGGAAATGTTGATGATCTACTTAATCAATGTTGATTTTTATAATCGATATCAATCTCTATGAATTGGTGATGATTAGTCTTTGATACAAAAAATAGAAATCCTAGGAGATAAATTTGAAATGTTGTTTTCTCACTTGATTTTGGACTTCTAATCAGGGAAAACCTCTAACAATTTATGGGTCCTAAGGTGGAATGAGTAAATTTTAAGCATGATTAAAACATACACACATTGTATTTGGTGCTTAAAATGTACTTAATTATTTTCATCTCTTAATTATTTTTAAAGTTTTTTCAATTATCAATAACAAATGCCAAGGGGCTCAAAATTCATTACATACTTCATGTTGGTGTTATAAAAATGAACTCTCACATTAGTTACATGCTCATAGGAGTTTTTGTTTTCATGCTTATTTGTTAAAATTGTTTATTTACCAAGAGGAATGTCACACATATGATCTTCCCCTATCCCCTTTAGGGAACTTGGGTGTTAAAAAATGCTTACTCTTTGCATTTGTCATTTTGGTCCAAAATAATGAAAGGAAAGTCACTAAGGCCCTCTCCAAAATCCATATGATTTGGGTGACCCCAAAATGACATTAAATTACTTCCAATTATATCTATTTCTTGAATTTTGGCTTGTGGTTTGGAGTTCATCTCCTACTCAAAAGTTCTCTAGAGAAGTGTTAACATAGGAATTCATCTCTCAGCATCATTTCAACCCCAATCCATGGTGGGGTATATAAATTGAGGTTGACCCATTGGGATTCTTGGTTTGAGTAATTAAAACAAGTTTCTTTAGTGGTATTCAACTTTAAACTGTAGGGGAAACTTAGAAATCTCACCAAACTAAGTAGTTGATGGATGTAGAAGTTATGAAAAGGAAAAGACCTTTTCACAACAAGCTGGTTGATGCAGATCCAAATGATGTGATTGTGACCTAGTGTTTACCACACATATGGTACCATCTATAAATGAGTGAAAATTTATAGTTTAGATAATTCCAATTTCCATAGATATATTGTTGATGGAAGGTGAATAGCCCAAAGTTCCATGTCATCGTACAAACTCTTGAAAGAAGAGGGCAACTAAAAAACCTACTTTTTTTATGATTTTATTTTTTAGATTAATAATTTAAAATCCTCTTAAGATTGAGTAAATAGATAGAATTTGATATTACAATGCAGCCTTGTTAGTTTTAGGATTTAAGATGTTATACTTAGGTATTTTTATAATTTTATCCTTTTCACTTAATGGTCTTGAGTCAAATCTATTTGTTTGTCATATCACATCAAAAATGAGTCTTGTTTATACATCACTCCTTTATTTTAAAAGGTGTCATACTATCCATTTGACATCACCCATTTTCCTTAGTCTTTTGGAAAAAATTTATGTGTGTGTCATTTATTTAAAAAATTACATCATTGCATTGCCCATTTAATTCCAAATCTTGTTTCTTAGAGTCTTGAAACACACCTTTTATCATATATATAGAGTAATATAACATTGTTATGCTACTAAAACTATTTCAAAGACTTATTAACTTATGTCCAAGTTTATAAATTGAAACCACATGTGATTTTTGGATATATGCCTAGTACCATCATTTTGTTCATTATTATCTAGCTTGTTATCTATTTTAAAAATCTTAATTTTTTGAATCAAGTTCAAAATTAGCCTTGACAAGATTAGATCCAAATATTGATTGTTTTATATATGTTCTTTGTGTCATTTTGACTTAGGTATTCAACCTCCACTTTTGGGTTGTGTAATTAGATGAAATTATTGCTCTATTTAAAGACTATTTTTGTGCATAGATTTGTGGAAGTGGTATATCTTCCATATGCCTAAAATTTCATGTGTTTTTCCAAATGATTAAGTGTGTGTCTAAATTTCAATACCTAGTTTGTGCCAAAGTGTTTAAATTTTTTTAGATTAAATCTCTTACCTTTTATACCTCATTTTTTTTAAAGTCTAGATTTTATCCTTTATTTTCCAAAAGACCTAGCAATACTTGTTTTGAGCCTAACTTTTGTGCCTTGTTTTCCAAAAGGCCTTGCAACCTTTGTTTTTTTAGAACTAGTTTAGTCTTGTTTGAAACACTTTGTACCTAAGTTTGGAATTTCCATTTTTATTCACCCACTTGACCTTTCATTTAAGACATTTGATGTTAGACTATTTTTTTCTAATTTTTATCACCAACCTTTTTGGAGATATAACTTCAATCCTTAGACTAAGTTAGACTAGGTGAAAATCATTTATTTTTTAGACCTTATTTTTTAGAGTTTATATAACTCTAGGCATTTTCCATGAGACTTTTATAATTTATTTTAATATGTCTAATTAATTTTGTAGTAGAGCCATGCACAATATAGGTTATGATAACATGGTCACACAAGATAATTTTTTCCAATACCCATATGGTGATTATGTAGTTGATGACATAGATTCTTATCCTTCTTACAAATATAAATATGGGGAAAAATCCAAGATACCTTATCCCACTATTTGGTTAGCAAACCTCCATACTCAAAGTAATACCAAGAGAAAATCATGTAGTACATTTATAGCCTACCATCGATTATAGAACAAGCTCAACAACAATTATATTACATTACTATGCCCTTAAAATATGACCCTTATTTATTTAATCATCACTTGATTGAAAATAAGGATGAGCTATTAGTCAGAGCCATAGAGGTAGGGTCCAAGTTTCCAATAGACTTACCCCACAAACATTTGCCTAATCTAGTTAGAGTTCCTTTCAACATACCCTATAATTAAACCATTTAACATGCCTCTTCTACCCATACTCAAGAACTCATGACAATGTCATATCAAAATCCTAATATGATTTTGATAGGAAAGGGCCTCATGGAGGACCACTTTATACAAATGTAAACAACATATCAAACCTATTTAAATCTAGTGCATAATTTTAATAACATGGCCATGTCAAATGCTTTACTCATCAAGTTAGCTCCTTTAACAAGAGTATTAATCAAATTTTTAGGCTAAGAAAATTTAGGTATAGACTGATTTTTACAAATCACTTTAGTTGGATACATGTTCAATGTCCCATCTATTGAATAAGTGACTATTACTTCTATGTAGAATAATGTGCAAAACATAGTGGATAACACACAAGTGACTTCTAGTCTAGGCCCAAGTGGTTTAATTACACTAACAACCAATCCACAATAAGTGCCTTTAGTTAACACCATGAGTGGTCAGCAACAATATGGAGTATGAGATCCTATATCTTAGCCATAACAATTTAAGTTTAATCTCCAACTAGTTGTTTTTTCAAGTGCATAACCACAAGTATTAAGTAATCAAGCTCTAACTTATGCCTTGCCTCAATAAAATGTGATTAATTATACTCTACCTCAATAGATGATGAATAAAATTCCTTAGCAATAGGCATAGTCTAATATATTAATACAACAAAGGTAGAGCATTCCACCACCTCAACAAGGGGAAATAAACACTCCATCTCATTAGGTAGTGATAAGTATACCTAAATAGTCATAGATTAACATAAATTTATAAAAATAAAAGTTGTCTAATCAATAAAATATGTCCAATGGTCAATGATAAATGCCAAATATCCCACAAACATATATTTCATAATAGTTTTTCACACAACCAAGAGGTACTACTATCCAACAAGTACCAATCAAGAAACAATTATATTTCATTTCAAACATGCCAAAAATTCAATGATAGGGCCTTAGTCCATAATAAGTTTCCCTTACCTAGCCAATTTTTAACTTTCATTAACAAGTCACTACTCAACCTTAGTAGGCATAGTACTTTACCTAGACCCATATCCTTCCATCACAACCATAATTCCCTTAAAATTAGGCTGATGTATTGAATCCAAACCAAAATTTGACACCACAATGAGTGAAATTTAAATACTCACATCCTAATCCACAAATGCATATTCCTATTTGGTTCACTCATTAATCCAACATTCCACAACAAACCATTCCTCAATTATACCCCAGTCAAGGTAATCCACCTTTGACCAGCTAGCCTCCACCTCAAGGTAATATTCTATCTAGGTTTTTGGCACAAGAATTTTATAAAATGAAGGATGCAATTGATACCATTGAATTAGAAAAAAATACCAAGAAGTTAAATTTAAATTATATGTGTTCATACCCATTCAATATGGAGTATCTAAAAATACCATTTCCTTTAGGGTACGAACCACCAAAATTTGAGAAATACGAGGGTAAAGGAGACCCTAAGGACCATTTGATAGAATTATTTATTTATTTACAATTAGTGGTTTACAATAACAATTATTTACTTATATTGTTTCCCCTAATTCTATTAGGACAAGCTTTGGAGTGGTTCCTAAAATTGCCAAAGAATTCTATATCTGATTTTGATGACCTCTCAAATAAATTTGTGCAACATTTTTCTTACAATATTGAACATGATATTTTGTTGGTATATTTGACTCAGGCCAAGAAAAAATATGATGAAATATTTATAATATATCTAAAAATATGGATATCACTTTCCAATCGCTTCATCCATAGCTTACCAAAAAAATAATTGGCCACTATGTTTACCAAAAATTTACACAATGAAATATCCTATAATCTGGAACTTTAGTGTACACATACCTTCAAGGAAATTATCAACAAAGTTTTTTTAATTGAGAATTACCTTATTAAAAAATTTACTATCAATTTAACCTCATTAAATAGAAATTAAAACCAAAACTAAATAATAGGCCAAAATCAGAACCAAAGCCAAGCCCAAGCCTAAGCACCGCCACCAGCGCAAACTAGTAATTACAAAATTTCCAAGTAATTCAAATGCAAAAAAATTGTTTTTTTAAATAGATTAATTGATTTGTATAATATCCAAATGGTGAAAACACCATCTACTTAGCCTATTCCTAAAATATAATTGACTCTCCATTAGCAACACATTCAATAATGTAGCCTTCACATCAATCTAGACCTACTCCACAAACATAATAACCTTTACCTTTATAAACCTCTCCTCTAAAAATAAATTCTCCTACTTTCCAAGTTTTTTGTGACCTTGGATAACCTATTAAAGTCATGTTTTATAATTTATCCACCACTAATATGATTAGTTGGCTAATACTAAAGCATTATCTCGAGGGTATTCCTTATTCAGATTGGTATAGAGATAATAAGTTATATGAATACCATCATGTTCATGGCGATAATATAATTTAGATAAAACACCTCATTAAAAATATGTTTGAAAATGGGGAGATTACATTAGATAATAGAACATCTAAATCCAATCAAAACTTGGGTATTTACCAAAACCATTTTCCACAACATAATAATAACAACCAATAAAAACAATAACAAAATTAGTATCAATAGCCATGAAAATAATATAAACAATAAAAACATCAGCCAAAATGGGAGGAATTAAGCCCAAAATGATTATAATACCCAACAGACTTACCACCTAATTTCACATGACTATACCAAAGTTATAGGACATGTTTTGAGAAGTCATGCTTCCACCATCATTATCAATCCAAGACCAAGTGCTAACTGAAGAAGACCATTGATAAATAATTATAATCAACACAAATATTCCAATGATCCTTCCTTGACCTATGACTATATATAAGTGAACCAGCAAGCTAAGATTACTAATTTAAAACCTTATACTAATAACTTATCATTGCCTTGTGACCACAAACAAGTACACTATAAATCAAGACTTATTTTATCTAGCACCCCTCTATCCTCATTTATAGAAAAAATGGTACTATATATAATCTTGATTGTGCAATCATAACTTAGTGGTTAAATATTACCATTCTAAGCCCATAACCACCTGCCACTGAGCCCATCCAACCCATTGTCCTGACTAGGAATAATACATATCCCATTGTGAAGGAAAACATGTTTGATATTATGGAAAACTTCTAAATATGGCAATAAAAATTTCCATTTTAAATTTTTTTCATACATATAATATCCATAAAAATATCCTAACAAAGTTCCTTAACCAATCCCAAGTCCCAAACAACATATCCCCAAACAAATTTCAAGCTTTGGATGGACATATAGCCCTAGGCTAATAGTTAACCTTTGACCAAAGAGATATGTCATCCCTTATCCCTCTCCATAATAATCTATTATACATTGAAGTTGTCATAGTGCATCACAAATTAAAATGTGTCCTCATATATAATGTATCAATACCAAAAATTGTGTATCTAAATCTCATCAAGAATCTTGGATATATGATAACCAATATATAGCCATAAATGATCACTATAAAATCCTATGAAAATGAAGATTAGGAGTCATAAGGAACCATCATATTACTACTTATCATTAGGCCCTTCACCCATGATATAATTTTACATGTGTTTAACCTATTACTATCTTACAATTTGCTTTTGGGAAAACCTTGGATACACAAAATTCATGCAATCCCATCAATATTGCACTAGTGTCTCAAGTTTTCTCACTTAGGCATATAATTCACCATTAATGTAGATTTGAATCCCTATAAACATTTCCAACATTTAGAGGTTGTATATGAAATCTAAAACTACTACTTTGGCCTATATCTAGTTCCAAAAAGGGACAAAGGCAAAGAAATACTTGTTTATTTACCATAATCCAATTACATAGACCCAAAGAGTCTTAATTCATCTTCCCATATGTCACCTCATATAATGTCCAATAATTTTACCATCTCAGTAAATGGCCTAGGATATTATTTGACCCATGACACATTTCACATTTCCAAGCTTCCATATAACACCAAGTCCTATGGAAGACCAAAATCCAAGCCACCTTGTATGGAATGATAATGAAAAAGGAAAGGAAAGTTTCATAGTCCACCACTTATCATTTTCACATAGGCCATTGGCTAAGAAGAGGACCCGCTTACCATAGATTAATCATAGTTATACATTGATAAGTTGTTCGATTGTTATAAAAAATATAAATACCCCATTCCTAATAGGATCATAGAGAACCAAGACTATGAATGAGGAGGTCTCAGTCTAAATCAAAAAGGAAATCTTGAGCCAATTTATATAAATCATTACAAAGGAAATAATGATCTTAGATTTAAATTGTCTGATGGTGACCCCATGTAACTTATTTATGTTCTAATTCCAAAGGCTAGTGATGACCATGTCGATAATGAAGTAGAGTTTGATCATAAAATTTATAAATACCTTTCCAATACTAATCGATTTGATAGCCATGCCATTTTTAGCCTTACCTCAATTAACCAAATTAATCTACTTTCTCTTTATCACCCTCAACTTATAGCATAGGACCAATGAGAATCCATAGTGCCTATAGATGAGTTTGATAATGATGAGGCCTTTTGTAAAATTTTAAGCATGAGAGACAATGTTATGTTAAGAGATCACAAACAAGGTTTCTTAATCAAACTGGATCCTATAGCCTATTTTGTAGAATGCATGAACACCCTTAGCCATAGACAAATGAATAAATAATTGAGGTCCCAAAGTGAAAACCTCTTTAAGGTTCTTTTGGACTAGGGTAAAAGTAAATAGAAAGGCTAGTCTTTTGATGAAAACTTGTTTCAAGTGCCATTAGAAAATGATGCTCATCTTTCCTCAAACATAGCTTAGGAAACCACCAATGATGAACTTTCTTTGGGTCTAATTTTATTTTTGATGAAAAAAATGAATTTGATATAATTATTCAAGACTTTTTAATAGTATTTGTAACATGGCCATCCCTACCATTGGGAGATTCCAACTCATCTTGTTTAGGAGAACTTGAAGACCCAATCCAAATAGAGGAATTTATAGTTATAGGCATAATTCAAATCATTGCCAACCATTCTAGAATATGGATCAACTCTCCTTATAGAAAATACTATATAAGTAAACATTAGGACCCCAAATGACCTAAAATGGATCAACTTAGGTGTCCCTCACAAAATATAAATGTAAAATATTTACAGCCATTTTGAAGTATTTTTTTGACATATTTGTTTAGGCCTACTCAGGCATGCAAGGCTTTGACCCCACTTTGGTTCTATACCACCTTTTCATACATATTGATGCCAAACCTACGAAACATAAACTATGCAAGATGTATCGTCAAATTGATTTATTAGTAAATAAAGAGTTGTAAGATCTCTTAGAAGTGAGATTTATTTGATTCATTGACTACCCAAAGTGGATCTCTAATGTTGTACTAGTCAGTAAAAAACTAGAAAGAGTTAAAATCTAAACTAATTTTAGAGATATAAATAAGATATACCCTAAGTACAACTTTCCTCTACCAAACATTGTCATGATATTTGATTCTAAATCAAGGTATGAAATGCTTTCACTAATGGATGGATTTCTAGGATACGACCAAATATGGATTGCACTAGAAGACCAACATAAGATAATGTTCACCACTCCATGGGGAATGTTTTATTATTATGTTATGCCATTTGGTCTAAAATATGTTGGTTCCATATATGAATGAGTCATGATCATCATATTTCATGATATGATACATGACATTATTGAAGACTATGTCGATGACATATTGTGTAAATAAAAGATCCATGCTGATAATCCATATTCACTACATAGAATATTTGAGAGGCTTCATGAATACAAGGTCAAAATAAATCCTTATAAGTGTTTTTTTTGTGTTACTTCAAGAAAAATTTTAGGTTTCATCATCTATCATAGAGGCATTGGAGTCGATATTATCAAAGTACAATCCATTATAGAGATGCCACCACCTTCTAATTTGAAGTAATTCTACAGTTTGTAGGGAAAGATTTAATATATCAAGAATTTCATTTCTCAATTAGCCACTAAATGTCATCCATTTAGACACTAATTAAATAAGGGTTTCACATACCATTAGGATGAATAATGCTAGAAATCCTTCCAACACCTCAAATATTATCTTGCCAATCCACCTATTTTGTTTCCACCTATGCTAGGAAAGTCATTCTTAATTTATCTATTTGTAACTGAAAAAGCCCTAGGGTAACTTCTAGATTAGCATATTGATAATGTAAAATATCATGTTGTGTAATATCTAAGCCATACCCTAGTCACATGTGAGCACAAATATACTCCCATAGGAAATTTATATCTAGATATGGTCTTTACAACCCAAAATTTGTGACATTACATGCTAAACAACAACACCATAGTTATTTATAAAGTAGATCCACTCAAGTATATACTATCCAAAAATAGATTTGTAAGGATGAATGGCCAAATTAATCATGCTTGTAAATGAGTTCAAGATAAAATATGTCAACTATGAGGTTATAAAGGGACAAGTACTTGTAGATCTTGTTGAATCACCCCTTACAGATACCAAACCTATTAATTTTTAATTTCTAGAGAAGTCCATCATGACCATTATTAAAATGCCTCTTGAGGAGAAACACTAAAAGTTGTATTTTGATGGATCATTCAGATCACATGGATTGGGGGCACGCCTATTATTTATTACACCACAAGGGGATCTTATCCCTAAATTATTTTGTATTAGCTTTCCTTGTACCAATAACATGTATGAATATGAAGCACTTATTGTAGGGCTTCATCAAGTATTATAATGGAATATTCATCATTTAATAGTTTATGGTGATTTTTAGTTAATCATGAATCAAGCTATAAACCACTTTCAAACCAAAGATGATAATCTAGTACCATACAAGGTCATGGTTAACACTCTCAAATAATATATTGTCAAAATATAGTTTGAACACATACCACAAGCTAGTAACAAAAAATTGGATGCCATGGCCACCATTGGCTCTTTGATATACCATACCAACAAGGCAAAAGAATATCAATTCCTCATTGAAAATCTTCTAGCACATACTAATGAACCCTTAACTATCATAATGATTTATGATATTATTAGTACCATATCTATATGGTACAGAGATATCCTTACCTACCTTCATGACCATGTCATGCCACTAGACCTATCATGTAAACAATAAAATGCCTTTACTCACCAATCTACATGCTATACTTTACTTAGACCAACCCTTTACCATTATATATTTGATGGAAATTTGATTTATTATTTAAATTTGATAGTAGAAACATTAGCATTATAGGAATTTCATGAAAGAGTATATGTATACCATGCCAACAGGTTCATTCTAGCTAAAAAGATGTTATATACTAGTTATTATTGGTGAACTATGGATGCAAATACATATACTTATGTTAAAAGGTGAGATAAATGTCAAAGGCATGTCAATATGATTCATGCCTTAGATAAAATGATCCAACCAATTATTATACCTTGGTATTTTTCTACATGGGGACTTGATCTCATTGGGAAGATTAACCCAACCTTATTTGATGGCCATAAACACATCCTTACCACTACTAAATATTTCACTAAGTGGATTTAAGTTATAACCCTCATTTATCTAAATAGAAAATAGATTCCAAGTTCATATTTAACCATCTCATCTATCATTAGGGTATCCCATCTAAAATTATATTTGATAATGGCATATCATTTAAGAACAATGATATCTAAACATTGTGTGTCAAGTACAACATTACTTAACATTTTTAAATTACATATTACCCATAAGGTAATGGCCAAGCTGAGGGATTTAAAAAAACATTATCAACATCCTTAAAAATATATTCATTGATTTTTGCCATTATTGACACCTCAAAATCTTCCATGTCATCTAGGCATAGTGCACTAATACCATATCCCAATAGGAGACATTCCATATACCCTAGTTTATGGCACTAAAGCCATTCTTCCCATTGAGTTCAATTTACCTTCTTTATGCATATTATTGAAACATGTCCTAGATGTTGAAAATTATAGAGTATCTTACCTATAATAGCTAGAGTTACTTGATGAAAAATTCATGGCCACTATCAACAACATTCAATCATACTAGAAACAACTTTGTGACCACTATAACTAGTGGGTCAAACACTAAGAGTTCAAGCTTAGTGATCTTGTACTCAGAGAGAACCAAAAGAACACCATGACCAATAAAAACAATAAGGGAAAGTAAAATCAAATTGGATTGGGTCTTATATAATTGTTTCAAATTATGGCTCTAGAGTGTATAGGCTTACTACACCAAATAAAGATGAACTTGATGAATTAATAAACATTATACACCTCAAACATTACTTTACTTAAGAGACCTGAAGTATTATTTATGAGGCCCATTTTCAATGTTCCATAATATAAAAATTATTATTTGTACCATAACCTATATTATTCTACCATACCTTTCCTATCAACCAAATTTGTTTGTACCCTCCCTACGCAACCCTTTAACCTTGGTTCTATTCCATTAGTTCTATAGGTACCTTCAATGAAAGGATTCAGATCAAGTTTCAATAGTTAGTTTAATATTTCAAATAAATTTCATATTTTAGACTAGTATGATAATATTTTGGTAGATGTATCCTTCATTTCTTATTTCATTTCATTATGAGTATTCTTGATTCTAACCACCTTTAGGAAAATCAATATCCCACTATGTACTACTAATTATAACTACCTTTGGGATAATTAGTATCATTGACCTATTATATTATTTATTAATTATAAAAACCCATGGGAAAATTAGGAACAACCCCTTTATCATGCCTTGAAGTCCCACCTTGCCATTCTTATGCCATACTATGTCATTTACCTAATTTGAGAACTTCATGCTACCTAGTTAGATTCCTCCATTGTGAGGCAAAGCTATAGTGACTTGAGGTCCTAATGAGATTGTGTAGGTAGTAGTCAATTCATGTTGAGGTTATATCAGTCACCCTTTGCCATTATCTCACCATTTTTTGAACATTTTTAATTTTGAACACTCTTGCTATTTTGTGAGTAATTTTAAGTTTAAACACTCTCTCCATTTTTAGCACTTTTAAGTTTGAAGGCTCTCATCATTTTGTGAGTTGGATCATTTATTATATTTTAATTCTCAATCAAGTTGTGATAATTAAAAAATTTCAAAAACATTTGTAAAAAATATAGAGTAACCTAAACATAACCATGACAACCACTTATTTGCCTTAAGGACTCTGGGATCCCTCACTAATTCACAAAAAAACACTTATAATTTAGTTTCCACATTATCATTGGCCCCTAAGCCTTATGCTCTCACCATGTTGTGAGTTTTCATATTGCACATTATGTATTCAAATTTGATACATTAATGATTGTTAGGCATAATCTCATGCTCTCTCCATTTTGTGAGCCCCTTACCATATTCCTCTAAACATAATCTTGTTTTCCTTCTCATCATTATCCTCTATCCCATTTCTTGGGAGAACTAAATTTGGCATAAATTTTATGTTAGACCTTGAGTCAATGGAACTATTTTAGAAACATATACTTTCCTAATGCATCTAGAGTTAGCTTGGATACTACTTCATTTTCCTATATTCCCCTATTTTTATATTTTATTGTCTCCTATCACTTAGGGGTATTGTTTGTCATCTTGTTTGTGTCATTGTTTCCTATACCCTAGTGGTATTATTTGTTATTTTTTTATGTCACATGTTATTTACACTAATATTGTGTTTAACCATTATTTGTGTTTGTTTCCATTCATTATATTTATTTTATTTTATTTATCATTCTTTTCCATTTATTGATGTTTTATCTTTATATTTATTTGTTCGTTTGCCTATTTATTTGCTTTCATTTTTGTGCCTTGATTTAGTCTATGAGTGTTCTTTGGGTGATTCCTTGTGCATTTTTCTTGAATCCATCCATATTCATCTTCCAACATTATCATCAAGGTTTTTATCATTGGTACATCATTTTTAATTGATTACCAGATCACATGTCAGTTCACATGTATATTTCAACTAAGTTCTCATGGTGTTTTATAGCATGAGGCCTATTATCATGTGCTACAATGAAAATTAGCTTGATAAATCTTACAATCAATGAGGTGTGGTACTTATCCTTGGAACCTAAGAAATTTTTTATCTAATCCAAATCATTTCCCACATAAAGAGTAATTAACTCATGAAAGAATTTTAATCCTTTCTAGGTAGTGTGAGCATCTCCATACTAGTAAGTTTCCCAAATTCACCTTTCTCCTCTGTACCAAATTACTCTTACTCCATGATTATAGATTCAATATCTAAGCTACCTATTTCTATTTTCCATATTACTCCCATCATTCTGCAAATGATTCTAACCACCTTTGGGCAAATCATTGTGTATCATCCCACCTATAAAGCTAATGATTATAACCACCTCTAGGTAAATCATTATATTTTGATATATCTAAATGTTAATGATTATAATTACCTTTGAGAAAATCATTATCTCAACCTTCCCAACTTGGGCACATTTTCATTATGCTAATGATTATAACCACCTTTGGGAAAATCGTTATCTCTATCTACCCAATTGGGGCATGTTTTCATCCTACCAATGATTATAATCACCTATGGGCAAGTCATTATTTTCCTTTTAATGATTTTAACTAGTTTTTATAAAATTAGTATCTTCTTAATCTTATCTTTTGGCTAATGATTATAACTACCTTTGGGAAAATCTTTATCTTTTTACCATACTATGCCGATGATTATAACCACCTTTGGTCAAATCATCTTGTTTATCTACCCAATTGGGGAAGCTCATTGTGCCATTGATTATAACCACCTATGGGAAAATTAGTATTTTTCACCCATTTTTACCTTTTAGTCTGATCATTTTCCTTCTTTTGAGGTCCTGATCACTGATTTTATTTACTGACCACTCCCTCAAGGGGGTATCCAGAGCTCTTTATTTGTTATTGGGGTATTATTCATAAATGACCCTTTTCATTCTTTGAGAAGACATTAAAGTTTATATAGATTGTAACACCGTCCCAAACATGGCAAATCTATAGACATGTAATTCCTATCATAACTGGCTCCTGACTGGACTTTAGTCTGCTTCCTATTAAAAATTACAAATTAAGCCTAAGAATCACTAAACATCCAAATTTTGGCCACACATCATTCATCAATTCTTAGAATCATGTTGAGGCATCCCTATTTAGGGTACTATCCCATATGTAACAAAAATCTCTCATGGATTCATCCCTAATAATCTTATGACATATGGTCAATTTGGCCTATGGACCCATTAAGTGGGGCACTTGATTAATCTTAAAAGAGAAAAAATGTTAATCAAAATAAATTATCTAATTAAATAAGGTTAAATGCTTCTTTGAATTATATATTTATAATTAATGATTATCTAAAAATGGAAATTCCAAAAATCAAAATATTAAACCTTTTCATCATGGCTTTTATGATTTTTCAAGCTCTTCAAAAATATCCCAAAATATCTAATTTGAGATCCATGTCTAGTAAATGAAAATCATAATTACATGATAAATTTTAACTCAAATAGAGTTAGTCTCAACTCACTAGGGTTATTTTTAACCCATTCCATGTTTAAACTCAATATTAACTCACCTTGGTGAGAGTTAATTATTAAGTCTATAAAAACAAGGCCATGCCTATTGATTTCTAAGTTATTTTGGTGAAAATTCATTATGCACAAATATATTCAAAAATATATTTTGGTTTAGTGTTATAATACCTAAATACCTTGTAAGTAGTCTTACCATTCCCAAATATTAAGCCAATCAACCAAGCTAAGGTGCCAAAGAAATGTGAAGCCAATAATGCTCTATGGATGAATATTTATTGATGTACAAGCCAATAAAACCACTTCAAAAATACATTTAGAGATCCAAGGAAGGTAGAAGAGTGTTTTATTTTATATTTTAGTTGTGTTTTCATATGCATGCTTGTTACCTATGCTCTCCCTAGTTTCCAAGATAGGTATCTTAAGATTTTAGTGTGTTATTTTAATTTGTTTTATTAGACTAACATAAGACTAACCTCTCATCTACATATTCCTTTTTCACAATATGAACTTCATATATTTATATATTTTATAATGTCATAACAATGATTAATAATGATATACATTTCAAATCAAATTTCCAAAAGGTAAGATGGTTGTACTAGTAGACAGGTGTACTCCTAAACCTTGATATCTTATAATGTCAATTATTTGAATGCTTTCGATTTCAAATCATATACATTTTTTATATACTATAAAATGCTTTTAGTTTTAGGTCATTCATTGATAAATCACTAAAGTTAGACTCAACCAAAGACAAGGTATGTTCTACATAATGAGGTACACATTTATTTTCTTTTAAATTAGAAATTTCATTATTATAATGAAGGGGGAATGTAGAATTTATTTGTGAGTTATATAGTACCTAATATTTTACACTTGAAAATTATTTATCATAGATGTATCTTCAGCTTATAGACCTTTCCCACTACTAAAATGATCGCATACACTATCTCTCTATGCCTCATTACTTATCTATTAGTCTAACCAATGTTATTATAATGATTCAGACCTTCTATCTTGACTAAAATGTTATATATCTACTTATCTTACATATCTATGAGTTATATACCTACACCTATATTTTAACTACCCAAACACTCGTGTCTTAGTCAGATACCTGCATTAAAGCAAGTGTCAAATTCCAACACAAGTGTTTAATGCCTTAAATTCATCAAATTTAGAAATGAAGTGTATGCTTATGGTTAGCCTAAGTGATTTAATGTAATATATAATTTAAAATTATTGGTATAAATATAATATCAACCGCCATTCATTCCTCAAATAGAAAATTCTTACCTAATCAAAAATCAACTTATAAAAACACTCAATCAAACTCTCAAGGGTGTAAATCTTTCATATTTTATCATAATTATATATTAGTCATATGTACAACATATCTACAAGTTTGAAATACTAAATTATCACTCAGTGAACCACATTTTCTAGGTTACAAGCTAGGTCACTATTATACTTGCTTATCACACATTGAATGATTCACACACAAGCTAACATGTAGAGAAGAAATACATAAGTCTGAGGCCCTTTTTAGAGTTTAGTTATGTATATATCACTCACTGATAAAAGGGTCATCATGTATCTTGACATCATGTTCCTATTGTCCCATTTTTTCCAAAACTAATATAAAAATGAAGATCTAGGGTTTTACTATTTAACAAGGACTGACAATCCATGACCTAGATCTAAACACACCAGAGTAAAGGTGACACAAAAAATTTAAGAATCGAAATGTTCACATCTAATTTCAATAGGCATTCCATACTTTACACATGCATCCAATTTAGATAACAATGTTGATGTAACTATCTTAGTTCAATGCAAGTGTTCACAACTACAAAATCACAATTTATAAAATTAGGTGCTTGTTCTAGAATATAGATCTAGCTCACTTTCTACCTATTCTATATTCATAATTATATTAGCATTATACCCAAAAAAATATCTTATTTTAATTATTATTAAAATATCTATCATAATTTTACTTATCTTTATCATCTCAATATAATAAATTCAATATATATTCTATTTGTGTTTCACAAATAATTTTTTCCTACTTTAGAGATGGTCTACCATTCCTGTGACCTAAGATATCTCTACCCATTTAACCCTATAGTCCTCTTTAATATATATTTTATGGTTAAGCACTTATATTCATGATCAAATAATATGAAACTTTTATTTTCATCAATCATTGATCCTATCATTTTTAACATTGTATGTACTTGGATTTGAAATAATAAGAAAATTAAGAGAACTCACTTTTGAAGTTAAAATAAAATCTTAACTTGATTGATCCCATAAATGCTGGAGATATAGTAGTTTGATCTAATTGCTGATATTTATATCCAAAAGATTTAAGAAATGGAATAGAACAAACAATTATATATTTATAGTCTATAACCTTGATATACGTAAATTATTTTCCATATATATGAGTAATGATAGTAAGAGGGTCCTAACATAAGGAAAGTATTGTAATTTCCCCATTTATAACTATATGCATGTGAATAACACATGATAAACTATGCATTTTATAGTCCTCAAGGTCTTGCCAAGGTAGGCGATGTAATGGATGGCTTACGGGTTCAATTGGTTCTTAGATGGAATTGGATTTGGGATAGGTGGTGTTAATGGGTCCTTTTTATGAAATAAAAATACCTAAATAATATCTTGATTCTTGTTGAGATCATCAAGTTGTGCCAACACAAAAATCCATGGTCCTTCAATCTTTACTATCATATGAAGGTGAAGCTCTTGGTCAATACTAAGACTAGGGAAATAAGGGAGATCAGGTTGGATTACTCATTTAAAATGCTTTAATATATTAATACAACCTTAATATACAGTGCATATATGGATATATTTAGCCAACTTGTGGCTGAAATAGATTCATATTATCGTATTGCATTTCTCAATGTTCTTAGTATGGTCAACCTATGGAATAACCATGGTTAAGTATAATATATATAAGAGGTAGTGGTTAGTATTTTATCATTAAATTGTAATTTTTTTCTTATTACATTATTATGTATATTTACCCCTTAAAGTGGAGCAATCATAATATTCAAGTATTCTATCCTTTCACTAATTGTTGTTATGGATCTAATTATTATATTCTTAATTATATGATATATAATTCTATTATTGTGAATAATATAAGTAATTTCATTACAATTGGTATTATATATTTGATTTTTTCAAGTTTATATGGCACATGTTTTTTGGATCTAGCATCCTGAGTACTAGAAGGTCAAAAAAACATAACTTATGATATGGAATGAATTAATTTTTTCCATCACTATAGTTTTATTCATGAGAATTTTTATAGAAAATAAAAAATACTAGTTTAAAAAAGTTTTTAAGTTTTTTTACCTTTTCTAAATAAGAAATCATTGGATTCATCTCTTTGAGATTATCACAACAACATATTCTACTAATACTGTTTTTTGGGTCAAAAATTTTCACCCTTGTGCACATTAGTAGTCATTGAATTTGTATTAATGAGGTAATTAAAATGGTATCATCTGACAATACATTAGTAGGGGGTTACAACCCTCTTAGGGTTTTTGCATGGCTAGGTTTAACACTTGTGGATGTGGGAAATAGAAATAAAAACCTAAAACTCCTCACAAGGAAGGCGTGGACTTATAAAATTTTGATCAATTATTTTATAGGTATTTCAATAATTTAAGCCAAAGTTGGAAGGAATGGTGTAAAAGAATGATCTTGATGTAGTTAAATGGGAACTTATGGTGCTGAGAGGGGACTTGAATGGATTGTATAATTAAATGAAACAAATCACTAGCTAATTGGCCAAAATTTCAAATCACCAATTATAAAATAACCCTCCATAACTCTCATTTGGTTCTTCTCTTCCAACAAAGCACAATATCAACCCTAGTACGAAGCTACTATTTTGAAAAGTGGACTCATGAAAATTTTATGGTAATGATCCAATCACATGGTTTACTCAAATTGAAAATTATTTGATTTACATTAGAATCCATAATCACAAAAGGTGGTCATGGCCTCTTTATACATAGAACCTAAGAACTTCATTTGGTATCATTGGTTGTGTGCTCAAAATAAAAATAAGGGTGTCCCAATTTTATGGTTAATATTTTATGAGTAATTGTAGCTCAACTATAAAATTAATGTCTCTAAAATCTACCTAATCCAACTAGAAAATTTGTGCCAAACTAAGACTATAAATGATTACATTCATCAATTTCAAAATATCTCCTTATGTGTGGCAAAAAACACTTTGGAAAATCTAATTGACTTATTTTTGGGTGGCCTCAAAGATAGAATTCAATTGGAGGTTTGAAATGTTTCATCTTAGTAATGTATCTAAATCCATACCAAGGGCATGCCTAACTAAGTAAAAATATTTTATCGAATGAATACCTTTCACTAATTTTTGTTAATGCATTGTCCTAAAACCATCATTTTCATAGCTTACTAGATTGACAGCTCAACAAATTAAATAGAAACATGAAAAATGTTTGTGTTTTGGCTAGGATAAAAAATGTAGAAAAGAACATCAATTTGATTAAAATAATTTTTAAATTGAGGGTGATAAAGAGGTGGAAGAGATGAGGATTCACAAGAAAGTTTGGAATAATTTAAGGATGAATCTAAATATTCTCAACCTACAATTCCTATCATGCATTTTTAGGAATTAGTACTCAAAATCTTAAAGTGGTGGGTTTATCAAATAAACAAATATTCACTATGTTAATTTACTCTAGGATTACATATAACTTCATCAAAATTAACTTGGATACTCATTTGAACTATTTCATTTTCCTAGTTCTAAAATTTTAGGTCATGGTTGTAAATGGTGATACCGATAACTATTTTATAAAATATCATATCATTAAGCTTGTTATGGGATACAACTTGTTAGATTCCCCTATGTTTTTTATTCACATGGGAGGAGATGACATTTTATTAGGAGTGTAGTGGTTCACCACTTTAGGGACTATCAAGATGAATTTATAGGAATTATTTATGAGTTTTTATTTAGAAGGTAGGGCCTTTACACTACATAGATTAAGGGCTAAATATACACAACTAGTTAGTTCTAATTAGATGAATAATATTCTTAAAGAAAGTGTTAAGGGATTTGTGGCATGTTTATTTTACATAGAGGTTAAATGAATGAAGGAGTCTACACATCCTGATTTACAAAGGGTGGTAGATGCCCTTTATATTGATTTTGGTGACATGCCAAAAGGACTTCCTCTAAGATATGTGTATGATCATGTCATCAGGATCATTCTAAGAAGTACACCACCCAACATCAAACCCTATAGGTATCCCTATGCTTAGGAGAATGAAATTTGAAAAGATGGTACATGATGTGTTAGAGGTAAGAATCATTTGACACATTCAAAATTAATATTCCTCCCCTATGGTCATGATGTATAATAAGGATGAAACTTGAAACAAGTATACCATTAAAGATAAGTTTCATATTCTAATAATTAATGATTTACTAAATTAATTACATGCTGTTGTTTATTTTACCAAGTTAGACCTTTTATTTAGGTGTCATCATATTTAAATCCATAATGAGGACATACCCAGAACAACTTTCATAACTCATAAAGGCCATTATGATTTTATGGTCATGACAATGGCCTCCAAAATGTACCATATACATTTTAGAGTTTGACAAATACTATTTTTAGGACACTTTTTAGTAAGTTTGTATTGGTGTTTTTGATGATATCCTCATCTATATAAAAAATTGGGAAGACCATTTGAAGCATACAAAATAGGTACTTTAAGTTCTAGAACAACATAAGCTTTAGGCCAAACCTTCCAAATGTGATTTTGGTTTCCAATAGGCAGAGTAAATGAGTGTTATTATTTCATATGAATAAGTGAAAGTTTATCCTAAAAAATCCAAGTGATGATGGAGTGTCAAGTTCCCAAGGTCCTCATGAACCTCCAAGCATTTTTGTGGTTAACTAATTACTATTGTAGGTTATTTAAAAATTATGGTAGGATTGCATCCCCACTCACCTATTTATTGAATAAAGATTCCTTCTAGTGGAATAATTTTAATAAAAAGGAATTTTAATAAATTTAAAAATAGATATTTTCACAACTCTAGTTTTATCTACTCCTAATTTTTTTAAAAAAATGTTGTGGACGGTGACACATCAGGATATAACATGGGCATTTGATGTAAGAGCATCACTCCAAGCTTAAAATTTTAGTTTATTTTGTTCATTTTTGGATTTATTAGGTTGTTTTAGGGTCCATTTCTATTTATTATATTGTTTAAAATTTATTATAGGTCATATCTCTCACTTTTTAATAATTTCCAAGTGTTTAGGTTAGCTTAGGTAGGCTAAAATTTGAATTTGGTAGTTTCCTGCCAAAATTCAAATTCAAAATTTGAATAAAAATCATTTGTTTATGAGACATTTTTATAAGTTATAATGGGTTTTAGGAGTTTTTATGGTAATTTTAAGTGTATTAGGTTTTTTAAAGTGTTAATTAATGTCTTGTTTATCTAGGATGGCCTTTTCTTTTATCTTTTTAGTCAATGATCTAGTTGTGTAAATACACTTCAAATCTAATCAAGACCTACTTTGGGAGGTTCTTGAGTAGTTAGATGATTTGTAGGAATATATAAAACTTTATAAATATGAATTTAATTAATATTTAAAATAAATTAATAAGGTTTTAATTCTCTAAGAATGATAAGGAAGAAGAGAAAGGCCTAGGAATAAAATAGTTACATAAATTTTGTCAAAGTGAATGTAAGTTTTGACTATCAATCATATTTGATTACTAATGAAAGATTCGAGTATTTGTAATAATTATTTATCATTTAAAATTATATAAATTAATTTTATTATTTATTTTTTTAATTGTATATATTGATATCTAACAAGAAAATAGGGTAAGCTCTTAAGCAGTGCTGGAAAATTGGAGCTTCTGTAGGCTTCATTACAAGGAATTACAACTTGCTTCCTTTCCATTTTAAAAATACCCAAGTATGTTGCTAAAAATTTGGAGATGATTCAAAGTATTTTTTAATGGATAGGTGTATAAGAAAAAAAGAGAATGTCTCTTATCAAATGGGAGAAGATTTGCCTTCCTAAAACTCAAGGGGGGCTTAATATCAAATCTATAAGAAACATGAATAAAGCCCTTCTTTCCAAGATCAATTGGAATTTAATTAAAAATAATAAATATTATGGAACTATTATGAAAGCTAAGTACCTTTATGGTGTTGACAATCTTATGTCCTTTATCAAGAAGGGCTCTCCTAGGGTTCAGTGATTTGGAACAAAATACTGAAATCGAGAAGTTTAATTAAATAGGGGCCTAAGTGGAAATTGGGGAATGGAAACCTTATAAATTTTTGGGAGGATACTTGGGTTGATGATAAGTCCCTAGATGATTATGTGGGTAATGAGGCTATTGCTATTATATCCAAATAGTTTTTTGGGTCAAAGGTCTATCATTATATACATCATGAGAATGGTATTAGATGTTGAAAAAATCTTCTTTATTATTTTATTAATAATATAGAGATTATTCAAAGGATGAGATATATCCAATAGCTATTAGGGGATATCATAATTATTTTTTTTTCTATAGAAGATGAGTTACATTGGTTTCCTGATATAGGAGGATGCTTCACTATTAACTCTGCTTACCATCTGTTGATTCTTGATACTTACATAAATGAGCTTTGGCATAAAGTTTGGAATCATAAAATTATTCCTAAGGTCAATATGTTATGGTGGGTTATTTCTCATAATAAGATCTTAACCTATGACAATCTGCAAAAAAAATGTTTCTCTCCGGTTAATCAATGTGTTCTTTACCTCCAGGAGGAGGAAACAATTCCTCATCTTATTATTCATTATGCTTTTACTAGGGAAATATAGAGTATTGTTATATAGAATTTTGGCATCTAATGGGTTTACAAAAAAGATATTAGGGAGGTGATTTTTAATTGGCTTCCTACTTTTTCTCATCACTAGCTTAAGGAACTCTGGAACCAAACTCTTCCTTTTCTTGGTTGGTCTTTATGGAAAGAAAGGAACAATAGAATCTTTAGGGAAGTTGTCAAAGATTATTCTCAAGTTTATCAGTCCTTTACTAATTCCCTCATTGAAAGTGTTGCTAGTTCCCATATTAAAACTGCTAAAAAACCCCTCACTCAAGAAGAGAAAAACAATGTTGGTAATTGGGGAATTCTTAACCAAATAAATGTCCATGATAATTCAAAGTAGATTTTGGAATCTAATGTTAAATGGATCCCTCTAACATCTGGTTGGCTCAAGATTAATTTTGATAGGGCCTCTAAATCTAATGGCATGGCTACTAGTGGTGGGATTATTAAGGATGATAGAGGGGTGGTTGTCTTTACATATGTTAATGGTTTAGGTACTCAAATTAAAAACTATGTTGAGGCCTCTACTATCTTATGGGTAATAAAATTAGCCATTTCCTTGGGCATTTCTAATTTACACATATAAGGGGATTCTAAATTTGTCCTTGATGCTATTACCAATGCTTTGATAGTTGGGTGGATACTTAAGGATATCATCATGGACATCCAAATTATTATCCAAAGAATTTATAGAGTGGAATTCTCTCACATATTTAGAAAAGGGAATGGTGTTGCTGATAACCTCACTAATTATGGTCAGTAGTTTATTAATTGGCAATGTTGGTGCTGATATACCAATGTTCTCATTAACATAAGGGAACTCATTCAAAAATAAATGACTTGTCAAGGATGACTCATCATATCTACTAGCCTAGATGGTAAGATGTTTTTATTATAAAAATGATGTGGATGCTTAAGCATGGGGGAATTATTAGCTATTATAAATTTTTAACTAATGTCATTCTAGCATTATTATTATTTACATGTGTTCAGCTGAGCGAGATAAGTGATTTTGATATAAGGTTTCAAAAAATCATTTCTAAGAATGGGAGGAAAAGGCATCGATTGAATATTGTGAAGGCGTATTGAGTTATTGATGGCTTGTGCATGTTGGGTTATCTTTCCAATTATTATTTCATTATAATTTGCAAACTTATAGAGTGGAAATTTTCTTATGCTCTCAATGTCTTTAGATTTGTAATCTTGAGGGTAAGGTGAGAATGGGAAGAGACAAAATTCACACTGATCTCGTATCTTACTATGAATTTAAGGACAATGCTTTTGTTTAGCATTACTATAAGGAAGGGGGAATAGCCCCAATTTTGGAATGCCTTAATGGTTTTGATGAAAATGTATCTATGCGGTGCACTCTTTCATGGTATAATTGTAGGGTTACCATTGGTAGAATTGGTTTTGAAATCTCTAAAGAGGTCATTGCCATGGTGACTAGTCTTTCAACAAAAGGGACTAAGTTACAGAAGAATAATAATGTGGCTAACCCTCAGAACCAGAAGCTTTTCTTAGGTGAAGGAAAGGAATTAATCCCATTCTAGGGAGGGTTTGAGCATGCTAGGTTGCCTAAGTTGTGGGATGAGATGTGCTTTCTCTTGATGAAATACTTCACCTTGAAGGGATGATTAACCATGTTTTATAATTACCACCTCCCCTTAATCATTTTTATTGTAATTCTTTGATAATATTTCTCTTTTATTTTTTATCCTCCCTTGAACACTCTATGTTCTAAGCTAAATCTAAATATAACAAAAAACCCTTGAAATGCTTGGTTCCTTTGCATCAGGGCCTCATTCTTTAGCTATATAATATACACCTTGCTTTAGACCCTCCTAAGCTAATTCAACCATTTGTGATTGAAGTTCAGGCTGCCATACCCCCCATTATTACTACTATTTCTAAGGAACCATGATCTACCCCTAATAACCAAAAAATGAAAGGGGTTTCTTTTTTTGTTACTTCAGAGGAGATTGTGAAGGATTTACATACTCTTATTTCTAAAGGGAGTGTGAAAAGTAAAAAAGGAAAGACCCTAGAGATGGATTCTAAGGGGGAGGTTACTGAAGATAAAATGGGTTCCCATAAGAATATAAGCAGTGATTATGAAATCTTGGTGAAAAAGTATTAAATGATAGAGAAGGGCATGAAAGGGGATTTTTCATCTGGGGTGAGAAGGTCGGGGAGAATTGTGAGGAAACAAGTCTCAAAGGATAAATTAATTGATTATTTTAAAAGTGATTCTAAATCTTATACTTAAGTTAACATTTAGTGGAAAGCTGAAGACATTGAGATTTAGGAGATTTTTTAAGGGAATGAAGATGGGGGAGATGAGCAACAAATAGAGGATTCTAGCAGTAAGGGGGGTGAACCTGTGGTCAATATTGGTGAAGGGGAGAAGATTATTGTGGAGGAATTTGAAAATGAGACTAAGAAGAAGGAAGATAGCCAAGAGAATGTTATTACTGATCTCAAGGCTCGTGTGGAGTATGTGGAGTAGAAGGTTTGTTCTTTGGGAGCCTCTATTAGTAGTATGCTCTATCACTTGGCTTTACTCAACCTAAATCTACTGAAGGAACATGAGTCACTAGTCAATGGTAAGGATGATGAAAATTTCAATAAATTGGATGAAATTTTGAATTTTTTAGCTAAAGGTTGGGAGGCTATTTCTCCTTATT
Source organism: Torreya grandis (assembly GCA_037957365.1). Taxonomy (NCBI): domain Eukaryota; kingdom Viridiplantae; phylum Streptophyta; class Pinopsida; order Cupressales; family Taxaceae; genus Torreya; species Torreya grandis. The sequence continues at coordinate 231,725 of JARHVA010003083.1, forward strand.
CTAGTTTTTTTAATACTTTGTGTTATTTTATGATTTATTCTATCTAATATTTATTGGTTATTTATGTTATTTATAATGTAGCTAAATTGGGTGGATCTTTTTTTTTAGCCTTTCTATTCCTTTTTTTTCTTTTATTAAGGGTTAAACCCCCAATTTTTTCTGCCTTGCATTATTTAAAATAATAAAATAGGGCTATTTCATCTTATATACATAGTCAAGTGAAATAATGCATTCTCAACAAAGAATAGAAGATATCTATCTTGTTTGTGTGTTCATTTGTGTAAATAAAGTGTATATAGGTGGTAACCATTCAATTAAACCTTTTTTTAAGATATAAAATTTAACAAAGACTTAAACATATTCCATTTCACAACCTTTGCTAGTACAGGCCTATACCCTACATTTGTAGTTGCTTCTACATATGAGTTTGTGATATTTTGAAACATTTGTATAAAAAAATAAGGTGTTTCATATCATATAGTGTTTTATAACCTTTCACATACCTTTTAAAATTTTAAACAACAATCAAAACCTCATTTTGTTCGTTAAAATCCAAAATTGCTCTTATTCGGTCTGTGAGAAAGACATATTAAAGAGTTGAGACCATTTCATGGTTTGGGTATAATGGAAGTGAAAAAAAGACTTAAATTTGGTAGATATTATGGGTTTACATTATAAAGGTTAATAAAACACTATTTTTTAATTTTGGCATGTGTGGAGCCGTATAAATTCAAAACACTATGTTGGACCTAGGAGACTTAATAGGAGACCTAATTGGTTAAGAGAAGGGTTGAGATTTTATAATTTTATAGAGAGTTAGAATCCAAAAAATGGTATTGTGATGTAAAAACTTAATGGGTATCTAAAAATTGAACTTAAAACTTTTTTTATTTAAAACTTTTTTGGTCAAAATAAGCCTAAAAACTATCTTCAAGAGGGCTAAAAGCAGAAGCCTATAAAGAGCAAGACTTGAAAACAAATAACCTTAACTTTATATATGGAATATAAATTTTTAATTTTGTTAGAATAGGATATTATATATCTAAATCTCCATTTTTTTAAATCTATAACTTCATATATTTGTTAGAATATTGAAATTAGTGATTCAAGAGGGCGAGTAGAGGTTAGTTCAAGAAGGTAAGATTGTGTTTTGGTTGATTTTGACTAACTCATATACATAAATTTGGTATCATATCAAGTTTTACACTTGATGTATATTTAAATGAGGTGTATAATTATAGATAACAAGAGTGAATTAGTAGTGTGTTGGTTAGTTAGCCTAAAAAATGAGTATTGGTCAGATAGCTTGAAAGGTACAAATACAAAATGCCATAAAGAATGAATAGAAATAATATTCAAACTATGTTGAATAAATTATATAACCTAAGGATTAGTTTTTATTTTATACTTTCATCAGTATATACTAATTAAATAAGGGGAGTCATAATAAGAGATGATAGTGATAGAGAAGAAGAACTATAAGAGCTAGAAGAAGAAGGTGAAGATTTTGGAGACCATGATGAAAAAGGTCTAGAAATAATACTAAAGATAATAATGAAATATGGGTTTAATCCAAAAGTGTAACTTCTCACATATTCAATAATATTTGATGGACAATAACTCATTGACTTGATTGCAGAACTAGATAAATACTTTGACTATGAAAGTATTCCAAAGGAGAACCAAGTGAAGTTTAATCACACAAATATGAAAGGGCATGCATCCATTTGGTGAGATTTCATCCAAAAATAAATAATAAACAAGTGTAATAAAAAAATAAATTATTTAGATAGGCTGGTATGCAAGTTAAAGGGAAAATTCTTGCCAAGTGACTATGAAATAACTCTATTCAAAAGATTGTAAACATTGAAGCAAAAAGAAATGAGTTTTAAAGAATATATAAAGGATTTATATAAGATAGATATCATATCAAGCCATATATAAGAGGAAAAATAAAAATTTGTTAGATATATTACAAGATTGAGATATACTTTTTAAGATGAACTAAGCCTAGTTATCCCCAAGACTCTTGAAGAATGCTATCAATTTGCATTAAAAGTTTAAGATAAGCTTAATAGAAGACAAACAAAATATATTATAGGTAGAGGTATAAGTTATAGAGGAAGGGGTTAGAAACGAGGTAGAGATACCTCACAAAGAAACCAAGGAGAAGATATCACTTCATAAGACCAATCCTTTAATGCTAGAGGTGGATTTAGATGTAGAAGACCATACTTCAGAGGTAGATATGGATCAAGAGGAAGAGGATCTAATGGATTCATAAGTAAGTATTTCAAGTTTAATAAATTTTTAGGGAATAGGTTTTCGGAGTGTCTATAAGGTCAATAAGTAAGTATTTATATAACTAAAAATAGAAATTAGGTTATTCAATCAACATAAGAGGAGATTGTTGGTTCTCCATCTCATGTGAAAGAACTAGAGTTAGGTGAGTCATTACTTATGATAAGGATGATGATCAAAACACCTAAAGATAAGGAACCTTCACAAAGAAATAATCTTTTTAAGACCTCCTATAAGTGCCAAGGTAAATGTTGAAAAGTAGTTATAGATTTAGGTAGCATGGATAAATTATTTTTAGTTAACGTGGTGGATAAACTAAAGTTGAAAAGGCTACCTCAGCACACTCCCTACAAAGTTTCATGGTTATAAAAAGTGAAGCAAGTATTGTTTAATGAACAATTTTGGGTGGAGTTTAAAATTAGGAGTTATAAAGATAAAGTTATTTGTAACATAATGCTAATGGGAATGTGCCATGTACTACTTGGAAGTACTTAAAAATATGATAAGAATATATCACATTATGGAAGGATAAATGTGTAAACTTTGGAGAAGGATAGTATAAGCTATACCTTGCTACCTATGAAAGAAGAAGATAGTGATCAAAATATTTACTCAAGTTTAATTATGATAAGTAAAAAGGAGTTTGTGAATGCAATGAGAGAATAATATCTAGGATTTTTAGTGGTTTTCAAGCCTATCATAGTGATAACAACCATAAAAGTGAATGAATTTACACAATAGGTGCAATATGTACCCAAGGACTATATTGATATTATATTTTATGAACTAACTATTGATTTACCACCAATAAGAAAAATTAGTCATAATAATAACTTCATTCTAGGATAAATCTTACCTAATAAGGTTTTCTATAAGATGACACCTCAAGAAAATGTTGAGATCAAAAAGCATGTTCAATAACTATTAGACAAAGGGCTGGTCAAGGAGATTTTTATCCCATGTACAATGCTAAGGGTGTTAGTGCCTAAGAAGGAAGGAGATTGGATGATGTGCATATATTTAAGGGAAATCAACAAGATCACTATAAGGTATAGGTTTCCTCTCCCAAGAATTGAAGACTTGATGGATTGTTTAAGGGGTTCAAATTAATTCTCCAAGATTGACTTCAAGAGTGGCTAATATCAAATCATAATTAGGCATGGAGATGAATCAAAAACAATTCAAGAAAAATGAAGGATTGTATGAGTGGTTGGTCATGTCATTTGGCCTCACTAATTCACCTAATACATTCATGAGGCTCATGAATGATTTTTTTAAGCCATTCATATGTAATTTTATTATAGTTTATTTGGATGACATATTGATATATACTCATAACAAAGAATAACATATCAATAATTTGAATTTGGTCATGAGAAGGTTACAAGATAAGTTACTAATCAATGCCAAGAAGTGTGTATTTATGAAGATAAAATTTTTGTACCTTGGTTTTGTGATATCTCAAGGTGTATTGAATATGTTTAATGAAAATTTCAAAGCCATGATGGAGTGGCCAACTCCCAAGATATCTATATAGGTAAGAATTTTTCATGGCCTTGTAAGCTTTTACCTTAAATTTATTAGAAAATTATGTGGCATTTGTGCTTCAATCATAGACACTATTAGAGGAGACAAGAAATTTTTTATGTGGACTAATTTGGCTGAAAAAAATTCAGTTCTTGAAGAGAAAAATGACTGAGAAAACCATTATATCACTTATATATTTCAATTATGTCTTATAATTAGAGTGTGATGCAAGTGAAGTAGCCATAGGGGTTGTCCTAAGTTAAGAAGGTAGACCTAGAGCATACTTTAGTGAAAAATTAAATGATGTGGAAAATTTTATTCATCTTATGATTTGGAGTTGTATGAAATGGTTTAGGCCTTAAGGAAGTGGAAGCATTATCTAATGCCTAAGTAATTTTTAATCTTCACATATAACCATTCTCTAAAATTTTTCACTGGTTAGCCCAAAATCAATCAAGGGCATATGAAATAGATAGAGTATTTGTAGAATTTCACCTTTACTTTCAAACATAGGAAAGGTCAATGTAATAGGGTGGTTGATGCTTTGAGTAGGAGGGCATTTCTATTCAATAAAGTTAATCTTGAGAGTGTATGCATTGATTCTCTCCAGGAATTGTATGAGAGTGATGAAGATTTTCAAGAAGCCTATAAAGCTTGTCAATATCCAACCACCATGAACAAAGAACCATGGCTAGATTACATGATACAAGATGGCTTATTGTTCAAAGGAATAAAATTATGAATGTTAAAAATTTCAATGAAGGAGAAATTTATCAAAAATAAGCATTATGGTATCATGGTAGGACATTTTTGACTTGATAAGATGTTGAAACAACTTACTAGACATTAATTTTGGCTTAGTATGCAAGCAGAGGTAAGAAGGTATGTAGAAAGATATAAATTTTGTCAAATAGCTAAGGGTAAAATCACAAATGAAAGTTTGTATCAGGCTTTAACAATCTCAAATAGGCCATGGGACTCCATTAGTATGGATTCTGTCATGGGGTTGTTATCTCTCCAACCTACACCCTAGAAGGAGGTTTTTTAAGCCTAACTTCAAGGCTTAACTAACATGGGATTGGCTTAAAGGTTATGGGTAAACTAAAGTAACGAAAAAACCTATAGTTTATGGGGATATCTTCCATGGTGCATCTATTTAGGCTAAATATCATTAAGACCTAATTATTTGGGGTGAAAATGGATAGATATTTCATAAAGGAAACCTAGTCTAGGGTTGGTGATGTACTAATATAATCATTCATCCACTCAAATAAAACTCAACAATACTAATAGAATAGACAAATAATTACATTACTATCTATAAGAGTTATTATTCAATATTATTTTCCATGAAGGTCATAGTGAATGGATATAAATTAAAGGTGATAAGTAGAGGCCTATCTAAAGCACTTCTAACTAGGTTACACTCTAAATCTGATCATAACCTTTAACACATCATATAACCATCATAAGATAACTTTTTAAAATGTAGGTGTGTCAAGGACATGTAAAAGGATAATTTATACTGCTTATACACATTAAAAAACAAATAACACACTAGAATATAACATGAAGAATCTACAATAGTATATTTGTCAATCCAAGAGGTTTATAAAGTGTAAATTTAGGTAGAGTCTCCTCAAACCTATGTGAGAGATACAAATCAAGGCCTAAGTATATATTATAATTAGAATATAAATAGAGGGATAATTTAATGTATGTGAGAGTTAGGGGTCATAAATGAGCATCCGTACTCATAATATAGTTACAAACAGTCACATCAATCCCTCATACTCCCTCCATGCATTGGTCTCTTCAATTAGCCCTCTAAACATTGAGGTGGAGTGGTTTGGGATTTAGTTAACCTATTTGACATATTTAAAACAATGTATATGATAAATAATGGTAAATCACTCCTCTTATGATAGTTACAATGAGAAAATGGGGTGTAATTAGGCCTCCATGAGGCATTGAGTAGTCCATCACCCTTTGTGCATGTTGACTAGCCTTGAAACTACCTCCACCTCCATTATGACTATGAAGTATAGGTGCTGGTATCCATGAGAGAATTTATAATATGTTAATGTGGCCCTATACATTTACTTATATTATCCCCTCTCTGACATTATACATTTTCCTTTATGATCCAATTAGGCCAATTATACCACTAGGTCTAGTTATTTGACTGTTGGCTAATTAAATGGACATGAAACTTACATAGAACCTCTAGATTAGATTAATGAGAATGTTTTGGATTTTTTTATTAAAAAATGTACACCATTTCATAGGATTTATCAAGTAATATACACCTAAAATTTGACAATCTAGGTGACTAACTCACTTTCTCTTCGTATTTGCAGACTGGCTATTTGGTGTGGATTTATAGAGACACTTCTAGGTAGGTTTTTGGACATGTTATGACTTGAGAATATGAAACAAGTCTTAAAATATCCCATCTAATGATTTGGAAATCCTCAAATTATTATTGAGCATAGTCATTAATGTTTGGTTGTCATTGATGTCAAAGAGAGCATGTTGTATTAATGTATGATGTCTTTTTTAATCTTTGGTATGTCACTTAATCATTTGGAACAAGAAACAAACATCTTCTAGCTTAAGATAAGATAGACCGTCATTACATATCATGGAGAAATAGATGAACCAAAAGGTTTGTGAATTTAATAAAAGGTCTCAAAAAATCAACTAAGGTAAAAGGAATTCATGGAAATTTTATATATAGTGCCAAGAACATCCCCTAAAACTTTGGACTTTTGAAGTTTTTTTTAGCTCAAGTTATAAAGCTTCAAAGTTGCTCTAGTAGATTGTGTCAGGTCAAAGACCATCAAGTTTAGCTATGTTGAATTCTGTGGTCACTAAACAATATATCTAATGGTGCATGTTAAATCATATGTCTTGATCTAATGGTACATGTAAAATTCAATATGTCAAGTAATGAACATGTGAGTGGCAAGTGTCACATTCATGGAGCTTAGATATAAGATCAATGGTTCATAGTTGATTATGCAGTCAGAAGATCATCAGTGCAAGTCAACTTAAAGAGTTAATATGTGAATAAGAAATGTAGAGCCACAAAGTGGCACAATCTTGGGTGTTATGATCTAGATCTAATAGTAAACATTACAAGATAATGATCAAACTACTCGGAGGAGATAAATGGTGCATATTTTTCCATAATTTCTAGGAAGCATGAGCTGAGGTTAAGGTGCTCGATGTTTAATGTTTTTAGAGTGATCGTTGGAATTCAAATATTCAAATTAGCAAAGGAAAACTAGTCTATAACTTTTGAAATATAACTTTTGATATATGCATAATTTTATCATTATGTAAATTACAAAGTTATATAGGACTTCAAGGTACATATAGATAACATGGTTAGAATTTTTAATGTTTGTATAGGTGAAGATATAGAGCTTTAAAGTTGACTATTTATTAGTTCATAGAGTTAATATTAATAGAATAATGTTTGAGTAATTTGTGCTTTAGAAGAAGGTTATTTTGGCAGGATCAATCACATGAATATGTCATAAGGGGTATATGGAGTGGACCTATATAGTTTAATTTGATTGTATGTTCTTAGTTTACTCAATAGAGTGCTAAATTGATGAATAGGTCTCCATGAGACCTATAAGGGATACTAAGGCCTAATTAAAAGGCATATCTACTTAAGTGTGACTCATAGATGTTATGGTTAACCTATGAGGATGTATTTGAGCTATGTCTTAAGATGATTTATGTCTTAATGGTTAAACAAGTCTTATATCTGATCAATAAGATGATATGCATGAACACTCTATAAATAATGTAGACCAAGGCAATGGTTTCTAGACTTGAATGTTCATGAATTGAGAGAGTAGAATATAGAGGCAAAGGAAAGAGATTATAGGGAGTGTGTTTAGTGGATGGAATAAACTACATATCTATTTGAGGATGAGTGAATAATAATAAAGAGATCCAAAAGGGTGTTTTAGATGCATTTCTCATATGAACAATTTTAAGTGAGTGTGAATAAAGGAGTTAAACATTGTTTCTCTAGTTAAACTAATCTGTAATTAGAATTCTAGAGTTGTTGATTTCACAAAGTGTTGTGTGGGTGCTCAATATCTAGAATAAGTGGGTTCTTATTCATACTTAGGGGTGGGTGCTCCTTGTGAAGTCGATGCTTCATTAAATTGGTCTCATGTTTATAATCATCTTATAGGACAAGTAGTCTATGTGTTTATTGGATTGAGAGTGGGTTTTATTCCTCAAGAGGGTTTCCCACATAGATATAATGTTATGTCTATGATGTTGAATTATATTTCTTATTCATTGGTATGACCATCTTCTATGCTTTATAAATTCTTATGGTAATTGATTAAGAGTTTGAAAAAAAATTATTTAAGGTTTGAAATATCTTTCATCACTGATTCACCCCCCTTAGTGATTATACCTACAATAGTTAGAATCAAAGCAAGACATTGATTATAATTTTAACCACTTGAAGGTGATCTAAGGTATATTATGGAAAGTCAAAATATGTAAGGTTTCTCTAAAAATAAATCACTATTGTTCAATGGGTCAAATTATGCTTTTTGGAGTACAAAGATGAGGACATACATTGTGTCTCTAGGGTTTTATCTTCGTCAATCTATCATGGATGGTTATACTACACAAAATACTCATCCAACTAGTATTGTTGACAAGAAGTTGAGTGAGAAAAATTCAAAATTTATGAATGCTATCATTTTTGGTCTATCAAAGGTTGAGTTCACCAAAGTGATCCATTCCAAGTCTACCAAGGAAAATTGGGTCAAATTAAAAATTATCTATGAATGAGAATCTAACATAAAATTGGATAAGTTTCATACCTACCAAATAAAATTTTAAGGTATCAAAATTAAGGAAGAAGATACTATGGAATCTTATCTCCTAAGGGTTGTTGAGGTAGTAAACATGATCAGAGGTCTTGGAGAGGTGATTAATGAAGCCACTATAGTACAAAAGGTATTGAGGACTCTTACACTCAAGTTTGATTCAAAATTTTCTACTATAGAAGAAAGTCATGATCTCACTCATTTAAATATGGATGACCTACATGACATCCTTAATACCTATGAAATGAGAGTTGATGAAGATATACCTCTTAAAAAGGAATCAACCTTCAAGGTAATCAAGGAGACAAAATCCAAGAAGAATAAGTTAAGTCTTAAGGATTTTGATCTTAATAAAGATAAAATTGAAGTCATTATTATAAGAAAATTGAATGTAGGATTAGATAATATGAAGGAAAAATTCCTTTCAAATGTTTTTCATGTGGTAAAGTTGGTCATTTTATAGCTAGATGTCTAGGTATAGACAAGTTTTAACACCAAGAATATCATAAATAATATCATTAGGATGAACACAAGAAATATGAGGGTCTTAGGAAGTACATAAAGTTCTTCAGTAAGAAAAATGGAAAGATGAAATCATACAAGGTCAATAAGAGCCTTTACCATGAAGAAGACAATAACTCATCTATAAAATAAGCAAACACATCTGATAATGATGATTCTTTTCATAATGGTGACATGGATACATTATTCTATTTATTAATGATTATTATGGTGAATGTTCTTGAAACACATTTTTTTGGTGGAGATAGCTCAAAAAAATAAGATGAGAAAGTCCCTCTTAAAGATAAATATCTAGATATTTAGGAATAAATGAAGTTGCTACAAAGAGAGAATAGAAACCAGGATTACTTGATCAAATCTTATAAGGAGAAAATTGGAATTTTTGAAGGAAGGTTGAGTAATGAAGTCAAGGAGTATGAAGAGATCACACAATAGCTTAAAACATAGGTTTTTACTCTTGATGAAGAAGTAAAGAATAAGGATGAAGAGTTTATCATGTACCAATCAGAGATATAGTCTTTGCGAATAAAATTAAATCAAGCTATGAGCAAAGATACAATTGATGATTTAGATATTAAGGATGAATTGATTAATTCTCTTGAAGATCTAAAAATTTAAAAGAAAAGGAACAAAAATATGATGTCACAAATCAAGAACTATCAAGAAAAAATTAGTGTGTTGAATCAATATTGAATGATGACACCAAGGAACATGAAGATACTATCAAGAATCTCAATAGTAAAATTGAAACTATGTCTAAAAGATTAAAATCCAAAGGAGAGGAGTGATTAAGGTATATGACTAAAATTGAGTCATTAAATGTTGATTTAGAAAAGACATATAGTAAGGTGAAGTCATTTATGAATTTTGAAAAGAGCTCAAATGATCTTGATAATATTCTAAATAGTCAAAAGCATGCAAGTGATAAAATTGGTCTTGGATACAAAAAATAAAAAATGCATGTAACTCAAGAAAAGATAAAGGCTAATGTGAATAAGGACATTCAAGCTTTGAAGATCAATGATGTTGATGCCTAAAATTCTCACCTCAGGTTTAAAAACCTCTTACAGGAAGATTTATAGATGTGGGGACAAATATAGTTTATAAAGCAACCTACAAGATTCTAGAAGTTGACTCTTCATTTAATTTGGGGTGAAAAGGGATAGAGAGAAGTGAAATAAAATAATAGTAAAATAATACTAAGGTGATGTGCTGAGAGAATTAAAGAATTAACCTATATTTGCATAAAATACAATAAATCCTTAAACATTATAGACCATAAAGGAGCATAAATCTTGAATTAAGATCTATAATGCAAGTAGAGATTCACACTATAGAAGAAAAAGAAAACAAAAACATTTTTCCACTCAAAATAACACAAAACACCACATCATCTTCATTATATGCAAAAAATAGAATATAGAAGGCCATAAAGGCACATACAAAGAATCTCATCACACCTGTGTGGTGCACTTATTAAGGTTGTAGAATAGAAAATTCCTAATTGTTACTACTGATAGTCTATTACAATACGACTATGTACCGATATCTAATACCAACAAAATCTAAAAATAGAAGATCCAAGATCCCCTTCCCCCAAGGAATGTGCCTAGAATATATAGGTGAGATAGCCCCTCATGGGGATTATACCTAGAGATTCTAGCACTCATGTTCATGATGATGATGTTATAGATTAAAGAGGGTCTCGAGTTCATGAGTGACAATATCATTTGGATCCTAGATATGGTATGGTTGCATTGCTCTATTATGACCACTATGATTAGGATAAGAAAATTAACACCATGTATTCACCCTCAGAGCCATTACTACTATGCTACATTCAATGGCCTTGGTCCCCCAAAAAAAATTAATGGATTGCACTATAATCTAGGCTTAAAGTGTTTCAAAATATTTTCTTAGAAAGAGGGGTCCACACTCTCATCCAATGGTACTACTCAAGCTTTGACAAGTAGAACTTTGCCTTTGAAGAGAATTATGGTGCCACATGGAAGATATCATCTCTTCTCTATTGTGATATCATGGTGGGTCCCATTTTATTTCCTTTGACCAATGACATGGATACAAAGTTGGATAGATCAAAACTACTCTTGGATAAGCACCAAAGCACCACTTATCAAGCTTTCACTTATTTAGAAAAAGTTGGGCATCCCTTCATAAAATTGAGCATGAGGGTGCTACATGGTAGATGTATCTATCCTTTTAAAAATTGAGCATGGGTCTGTCTATCATTTTATTGGCCAATGACACTACTTGAAGGTCAAACCAAAAAGGAAAAGGTTTTTAATAGCATAAGGCCACCATGTGTCATGCTAGTGATCCATTGGAGTGAAATAAGAACTTCATAAAGATATATGATAATTAAGATACCACATGGAAGAAGAGGATGGAGGATGTTACTTAGGCAAAATTTTGAGAATGGGCACTGAGAAAGAATAGGTTAAAAAGGGGAACGACTAGAGGATTCCTAGGAATCATCAATTTTTGAGAGAGCCTGAAGCCAAAGATGAACTGATCCAAAATAAAAAACATGGATTTCTATCCATAGTTCTTGGAGACTCACAAGAGCATCCACCTATAGTAGAGAGAACCAAAAACTATGGTACTCAAACTAGTCAAAGAAGAATTTCAAAAATGGGTGGAACATGAGGAAACCTACAATTTTTGAAGGGTTGCCTACAAGGGCACCTATTCTTACTCCTTAGGTTGGGTCCTATTATTAAGAGCATAAAAAATTATATCTATATCTATCATCTCCTTGAAGGAGATGTTTCCTATACCTTGAATAACTACTAGCATTTAGAACTCCAACTAGGAAAATGGTTACAAAATCTTCTCCACCTTAGAGACATTAGATAACTAATTCAGGACCATGAATATAGTTTGATCATTATATTTTTGCTCTAGAATAGCCTTAATCTTGTCCTATGGAGGGATGATAATATCTATAGGTAAAGGGCATGGGAGTCCCAATTGGATTAACTACTCAATGTGTCCTTGTATATCTTAGAAAAATTATTCCAATGCATTATGGAATGCCTTAAATTTATTTGATGCTTTGTTGTAGCTAAGAAACCCATTGACCTTAGCTACCACCTACCTCTGATTGGCCACCCCTACTTCCTATAGCATTTCATCCAAAGCATTGTATAACTTTTAGAGTAGGCTTTATGAATCCAAGACCTTAGGGGATATGAAGGAAATCACCAGGTTAGAGGATGTGCTCACATAAGAGCTCAGTTTCTATGACTTTGTGATGAAAGTGAGTAATATATCTAGGTTATCAACCACACATTTAATCTTTTCATAGTAATATTTTTATAGCTATTGGATGATGGGAAGGATTTTGGTAGCCTATGGGTGAGAAACAAGGACATTATTTAGTTTCTCAATCTCTTGGTCCTTCATTAAGGATTATTACTATGTATTTTTATGCAACTATTAAAAAAACAAATCAAAATTAGATATCTTCTATTGGATCTAAACCATCTTGAAATCCTTCTCTTCTATCTTGGTTTTGATGGCTATTCATAGCTTCACTTATGATTAAAAGTTTTCATTCAACATGTAGCTCTAGAGGTTAATATTTACCTTGTTGAGCTTTGCATATTTGTCTTTAGCCTCAACACTAATGTGGTTGGCCATAGCCTTCAACTTTACAAGATCTAACTAGGTATTTTCTAGCTTTAGGGCCCATTGAGATAGTTCATAGTCACACACTTTTATGTCTCTTCCATAATCTCAACCCTATTAGTGGTTCTGGCTTTACTAAGGTTGACGTTGGCAAATTGTATGGTGTAGTCTCCTCGCTAAATTTATCCTTAGGGCTTGAATACTTGGGGGGTAAAATGATAAATCATGAGGTATTATTGTGTGGGGTCATAAAATGACCAAATATAAGTTTCAGTAAAGGCCTTATCTTGCTTCCCCCTCTTTATTTCGATTCATGCCTCTCAGGTAACCCTTGTTGCATCCACCTACTACTAGTATTGATCCAATGATTGAATGATTTCCCTTATGAAAGGGGTTACCTATGGCAACACAAATGGAATGGGTACCCTCCCTTAAGCTCTTTGGGTTCCTAGATAACTTTGGATCAAAGATTTAATTTGTGAAGTTGGTCACCAATGTCTAGTCCTTATACGGTCCCTTCGATGCCTTCTTGGTATTTGGCTCTTTCTCCTTCACTTGAGTAGGGGTTGAAGCATATGCCTTACTAAAAACATGCTTATGGGAGAGGTCTCCCCTACTACTTGACATGTGGGATCTTTGTTTTAAATGGTACTTTTCACTTCTTCATGAAGATGTATAAGCCTCTATTGTTGAGGAATTTGCTCTGAATTCAAATTCTATTTCTACTGAAAGTCTAGGTTAACGGTTGTCTACTTTACTAATTTCAAATGTCGTCTTATCTCTTCTTTGTTTTTCTCAATTTCTCAAAGCTCTCAAAAATCTCAAAGTGTCAAGTGTTTGGCTTGAGTGAGGCAGGGATATTTATACATTGTTACCACTAGGTGTGTTCATCATGGAAAATTTGAAAATGGGTGCCCTCATAAATGATAAGGATGGCACACATGTTTAATGATCCACTCATAAGATATTTATGGAAATAATTATGGGGAGTCACACATAATAGAGTGTTTGACATTAATGGTAAATAAGTCAAGTAGATAACCATCTTTTAGAGAATGTTTTTTAAAGATTTAGGAAGATTAAGGAGAAGACGCATGGTGGCTAGACTATCCACTTGTGATAATGACACTTATTTAAAAAAGGAAATCACAATGGGAAAAAAAAGTAAAGGGGAAACAACAAGGAAAGGAAAAAAACAAAAGGAAAGGAAAAAAAGATAATTACGTACAAGGTTAGAGGTGGGTAAGTTAGTTATAATGCTTTAGGTCAATCCTATTGATGGGGATCTCTAATGCATTACATTCTTCATATTTTAGCTCAAAATCATTTCCCTACTTATCACTAATGATGTGAAAGGGTCATATCTAAATAAAATTAAAATTTTCATGCTATCTTGGGTTCACAACCCATTGATCATATTTGAGAACTAAATCTCTAGGATTAGATCCTAGGTTTGATGACCTTTTATTGAATCATCACTTAATCACTTGCTACTAGATGATCTTCGCATCATGTGCATGTTCCCTTGTTTCCTAGAGGTTGAGTAATTTGATAAGATGAACCTCCATTACTCCATTTTCTTCAATTTCAATAACCTTTAAAAGTTGTAATGTAGGGATTTCTAATGATAGAGGCATAATCACTTTTTTCCCATATACAAGTTCATATATGGAAGTTTTCAAAATTTGTTTGGGGCTGATGTATTCTATGCATAGGGCCATTTTAACATGTAAGTTCCACTCCCTCTACTTGTCATCACATATCCTTTTGATCAATCTAATCAAATTTTTATTTATAGACTCTACCAACCCATTACCTTGTAGGTAGTAATTAGATAAAGCCTTTAGGAATATACCATTTAAGAGTGTGAATTCAAAAAATTTAGACCTAAGTAGAGATTTTTTTTGTCATAAATTATTGTTTTAAGTCAGCCAAAACTTGTAACAACCTCTTCTAAAAATTCAAAAATCACATTTTTAGTTGCTTTTCTCAAAGGGATTGCTTTGGTCCACTAGGTGAAGTAGTTAATGGACATTAATATCTAGTTATGACCAGTGTTAGAGATAGGCTTAATCATTATGATGAAGTTCAAGCCATACTATGTAAAGGACTCATCAGTCACAACTAGGTTGAGATGCATGGTAAAAATTTTCCTCTTTCCCATGAAGAACTAGCACTTTTTGACTGCTTGATCATAGTCAGTGAACATGGTCAGCCAGTAATACCCTATGCATATGATTTTTGTCATGGTGATCTTAACTAAGAAGTGGCCACATGTGGGAGTGAAGTGCATGTCTTGGAGGATCTTCTCCACTTGGGGTTTATCAACACATCGAAGGAAGTCTCCATCAAAGTTCTTAAAAAAGGCCCCTTAGACTAGTGTATAACTAGAACCTTTTAGTCTATAAAAGTGCCTTTTATGCATGGGGGGACCATCGAGATACCATCAAATTTGGATGAAATAGATCTGATTGTCTACCTAAGATCCATCAAATTTAAATTAATTCAACAAGCTATTTTTGATGTTTTCTATTCCTCTACCAAGACACCTACACATTGAGCCATATACTCATAGATTCCTCTTCCTATGATTACCTTTCTTGGCCTAAGCTCTATATCATACCCTAGGATCTTGGTGATGTAATTAACCCTTTTATTTGTAATTTCTCCCTCCATGAGGTACTTGTGGATGATAGAGTGTGTTATGTACACCATTACCTTGCTGCTTTCTAGGAGGTGCCTAAACTTCTTAAGGCCCTTGATAATGGGGAAGGATTATTTCTCCATGATGTTGTATTTAAGGTCATATATGTGTAGTTTCCTTAAGTAAAATTAAATTAGGTTTTCATTCCTTTTTTATTCTATATTTTTATTTAGTATAGTGGCTAGGTTGTGTTCACTTCCATAGATGTACATAATAAAGTCCTTAGAAAAGTTAGGGTTAACCAATATAGGCACTATGGATATCATGTTTTTAATTTCATTGACTGCTACTCTTCCTTTGAGTGTCCATTTGAAGGCTTGGAATTTATTCAACATTATAATGATTAGCCTAACCAATCCTACAAATCTTGATATGAACCTATTAATGAAAATAATCTTTTCAAGGAAAGTTTGGACCCCCATTTTGTTTACTAGCAAGTCTAAATCCTTGATATCCCTTATCATTTCTAGATCATATAGAGATCCCTGTTTTGGATACCACATACCTAATTAGTTTTCCTTGTATAAATCTAAAGATACACTTTTTGGGGTTTAGAGATACCATGAATTCTTGACTTCTTTGAAAGAACTTCTCTAAATGGTTGAAGTGATCCTATTTATTTTTAGAAAACATAGTGAGGTCATCTAGGTAGATGAGGATGATCTTGTTAATTATACCTTTGAAGGTTACATCCATCACTCATTGGAATGTTTCACTCATATTGGAAAGGTTGAAAGGCATCTTGGCATATGCAAAGGTTCCCCACTTCATAGTGAAGGTGGTTTTGTGTTGGTCTTCTTCATTCACCCATACCTAGTTGTAGCCAAAGAATCCATCAAGTAGGGAAAATATATTCATGTCTAATACCATATATAGGATCTATTTCATTGAGGGAAGCGGGTAATGGTCCTTTAAGGATGCTTTATTTAGGTCCCAAAAATCCATGCACATCTATATTTCTCTTCTCTTCTTCCACATGGGAAATAGATTGGATACCCAAGTTGAATTCTTGATTAGGTATATAATCTTCAATTCAATTAGTTTCTTAAGATATTGGGCCATGAGGGACTTAATATTTGGGTTTACTGGCCTTTATTTTTGTTGGACTAGCTTGTCCCTTCTACAAAATCTATGGTATGTTGAATAATCCCATAGTCTTATCCCTTCAAGTCATCATAAGTCCATATGATGACTCTTTCATACTTGTCATATAAAGAGACTAACCACTTCTTATCCTTTTAGCAAGCTTATTTTCCAAATTTTAGCTTCCTAACACCTCCAACATCAAGTTCATATTAATAACCCTTATCCATGACAAAATTTAATTTTTCATTCCTTACATCACTAGAGTCAAAAATATTTTACAACATGAGGAGGCCCTTTGGAAGCTTATTAGTCTTAAAATGTATAATTTTATCTCCATAGGACTCTTCAATTATTTTCTATAGTTTTTCTACAAACATGCATGATTTTTTGAGGAACATCATAATCTAAGTATCACTTTAAAATACCTAACAGTTTTGGTCATTATCTAGGATAGTGGAACTGATGATTACACACACTAATTATTCATTGGTGAACAAGTCCATTACTAGGTCAAATTGGGAGCCTATTATTTCCAACCTATCAGCCTCCACATTCATGGCTCTTAAGATCATCTAAATGTTGAAAGCTTTAAAATATTCAATTAGATTCCATACATGATGGTAATAAGACCTTATACTCATGGTTTTTGTAGATTCCACCCCTCTCACCTAATTCATTACTAATTTAGAATCACTAAATACCTTCAATTGATTGATGCCCATTCACTTAGTGAGGTTGAGAACATGGACTAGGGCCTTCTATTCAATGCCATTATTTATACAGGTAAACTAAAATCAAAAGGCTCAAAGGGTGTCTTTCATGGAATACGTTAGTTAGATTCTAGATCTAGAGATAATATTATACTTTACACCATCAAAATTTAGAGTCCAAAATTTAGTCTCATCCCTAAGCCTTTCCTTCTAATCTCCCTTAATCTTTAAGGCTTTTGAAATGGCTTGGTCTTTATTATGGATAACATAAAATTTGAGGCCTATGTAATTAAATTTTTAAAATGGATCATTCTTGATGATTTCATTAATAATGGCCTCTTATTTAGGTTTCCTATTATCCATCACCTTCTCTCCTTCAATCATTTCTACATAGTGCATCTTCATTCTTGAGAAGAAGGTGTGTGTTTTTTTTAATTTTGTCATCACTTCATCCACTATATACTATAAGTAAAGGGCTTAAGATAGCACTTTTAAATTTAAACCATAAATGGTTCTCAAGATCAAAATGAGACCAATATAATGACAAATATTCAATAATTTGGGTGGTAAAATCCCTTCACAAAATATCCCAAAATAGGCAGGATGTCTATCGCTATAATGTCTTATGGTATAGTTATGCTAAGATATGAGTACAATGTTAGGGTGAGAGATCAGATGATCCCTAGGGTTTGAATATTTTTCCCATATAGATTAAATACCCCTTTATTCAAGGGTTCATACTAAAATTGAAGTGCAATGATTATCTGTTTAAGCATTACTATTGTGTACACACCTGAATCGATCATGGAATTAATCAATAATTTCTTCTCTACAATCAATGTCAAATAGAATGTGGTAGGTTTTGTTTTATTTACCCCTTCATTGATATTGGAAAATGTAGAGGGTATCTACGGCTATGTATTTATGATATTTTCTTTACCTTTTATGTTTGTAGGCTCTATAATCAATTTCCCTTGTGTGGGTCTTTCTCATTCCTCCAAGGCTTCTTTCAAAAAAGATTTTTGTTTAGGGATGGATAGGATGTCCCAAAGATAAATGTTTGATATAACCTTATTCATCTATTATAACACATTGTATGACCTTAGAGGTGGTACCTCAGGGTGTTTTTCCTTATTCTACATTGTCTTTCTCCATCTTGGATAGGTTGGGGGTGGAGGCTATGATGTCGGGGATTTCTCAAAAGTCACTTTAGGTCTTATGGTAGCTTCAAGACTTTCATTTGATATCTTATTCAAGTGATTTTAGTTGTTTTATTTTATGTGTAGGGATCTACATACAAGTACCTCATTTGTGTAGACTGTATCTTAATACTCTATCTAGGAGAACATCCTATGTTCTAGGGATGTTTATTCTTCTTGTTCCAAGTACATCCCTTACATTTGTACCATCAATATTACATTGTCAAACCCTAAGGATTTATATGCATAGGGCAAGTTAGGTGCATTCCATTTTTACCATTGCTCGATAACCATCTACTATAAGTTTCCCCTTGTAAAATTTTAGGGCCCATGGGCATCATTTCAAGGAAAGCACCATGAGTTAAAAACCTCTACCAAGTTATTCTGACCAGCCACTAGATCTCTACTCACATTTGGTGACATTGTGAGAAATGCATATGGAATCATAACCATTTTATTCATGGGTTGCATTTGATGACTCAAGACATAATGATTTAGATCTTGGTGATTTAGTGTTTGGTAGTTTAACCTTTTCCTCTCTTGGTATTGATTCTAATTGTAAGGTGGTCTCCTTTCTTAGTAGTTATTGAAATAAGGTTTCAGAGGCATCACCTAATGCCTTTTGATATTTATTATCTCATTATATAAAATACATAGAATAATTTTCATATCATTCATCTCTATTACTAGTGAAGATGTGGTAGATGTGCTTACTTGAGTGGGTAAGTACACATACATAGAGGGAGGTGGGGCTCATAAAGTGATTAAGACCTCTTCTTGTAAAGACATGGACATCTCTAAGAACATCAAAATCAATAGTCAAGGAAGAAGCCTCCACACATCAATTAGATTGTTCTCAGCCCTTACCATGATCCCATATACATCCAATAATGTCTTTCCCTCCAATTTATTAGATCATGATCACAATGTTAAAATTGAGGGCCTTGAGGTAAAAAAACAATAGCCATTCCCATGGGTAGTTGAGATACTAATGGGATCCTTTTCCAAGTTTTTTTGAACTCAGTGTTAAAATCAACCATGGCTTCTTGCAGGGCCCTTTTGATGTTTATTATCTACTATAAGAGAGATGATTGATCTACCTTCTCATTAAATCATTCAAAGAATTTGTCACCTAGGTCATCCCAAGTTATGATTGAGTTGGATGACAAAGATTGATACCACTCAAGATCCCACCCTTTGAAAGAGGTTGTTATTAGCCTTAAGGCTACATTCTGGATGTTGACATAGTGAATAGTGCACACATTTTCCACATCTTGGAGATGTTCAGCTATTATCTTGAAACATTCTCCCCAAAAAATAGGGAGTTCCTTTAAAGAATTTGTAGGGATGGGGTCCCATATAGTTGAGGGTATTAGAGGGATAAGTGGATTGTCTCTATCCCATGACATAAAGTTCCTTAGTGGGTCTGGATACACCATTTGTTAATGTTGTTGTGAAGTGTTGGACCCTAAATCTCTTTGGTGAGTGGGAGCACCCAAATGTGGTATTAGTAGATTTATGTTATTTATATTCTATGATTTTTTTATAGGCCTATGGCTCATAAAATCATGTCACTAATTAATCAAACTAGTAAATCCATCCCACCAGGCATGACAAAAAAGAAATAACTATTGACACCTAAAACTCTCACTTCATGTTTAACAACATCCTATGGGAATATTTATAGATGTGGGACCGAATATGATATGTAAAGTGACCTATAGGATTTTAGAATCCATATCTTTATTTAGTTTAGGGGTAAAAAAAGAATAGAGATAATCAAAAGCAAATAACAGTAAAAAAATACTAAGGCAATGTGTCAAGTGATTTAAAGTATTAACATATATTTTCATAAAATAGAATAAATCCTTAAAAATTATAGACCATAAAAGAGCATAAAACATGAATTAAGATCTTTAACACAAAAAGAGATTCAAACTTTAGAAGCAAAATAAAATAAATAGTGAATAGAGATAATTTTCCACTCAAAATAGCACATGACACCACATCCTATTCATTATTTGTGGAGAATAACATATACCTGTGAGGTGTAACTATTAAGGTTGTAGAATATAAAAAACCTAACTATTACTATCCCTAGTCTACTACAATATGACTGTGTACCAATAGTTAATACCAACAAAATATAGAAAATAATATATCCAAGATTCCCTTCCCTTAAGGAATGAGCCTAAAATATATAGGTGAGACAACCTCTCACAAGGATGACACATGGAGATTCTATCACATGTGCTCATGATGATTCTATTGTAACTAAAAGAGGGTCTCAATTTTATGTGTGTATTTATCATTTGGATCCTAGATATGGTAGGGTTGTGATACTTTATTATGACCACTATGCATAAGAGAAGTGAAGTGGCACCATGTATTCACCCGTAGATCCATCCCCACTATGCTACATTCAATGGCCGTGGTCCCCCTCCAAAATTAATATGTTTTACTTTAATCTAGGCTTAAATTGTTTCAAAGGATTTGCTTAGAAATAAGGACCCACACTCTCATCTAATAGTGTTACTCAAGTTCTGACTGACAAGCCTTCACCTTCAAAGAGCATCATGGTGCCACATGGAAGGGCTCATCTCTTATCTATTTTAACAAAATGGTTGGTCCATTTCTACTTAATTCAACTAATGATGTGGCTCCAAAGTCTAAAAAATCAAAAATGCTCTTAGATAAGTGTGGGGGCACCACTTGTCAAGCTTGCACTTCTCTAGAGAGAGATAGGTATTCCTTCACAAAATTGAGCACGAGGTTTCTATGTGGAGTATGTGTCTATCATTTTTAAAAATGCTACATGGGCCCATCCATCATATTATTAACCAATGGCACTATTTAGAGGTTTAACCCAAAAGGAAAAGGATTTGAAGAGCATAGGGACACCACATGCCAAGTTGGCACTCTACTAAAGTGAAATGAAAGATTCATTGAGTTAGATGAGAGTTCAGCTACCATGTGTAAAAAGTAGATAGAGGATGGTACTTTAGAAAAAATTTGAGATGGGGCTGTGAGAAATAACATACCAAAAAGGGGAACCACTAGAGGGTGCCAAAAATCATCAACTACCGAGTGAGCTCAAAGCCAAAGATGAATTGCTCCAAAATAACAAATGTGGATTTTGATCCATAAATCATCACTCAAGGAATGAATGTGTTGGTATAATGAATAAAATTAAGATCAAACAACTAAATTTTATTAGGTATGCAAATTTCAATGGTCATTATTACTCCTGTAATTAATTTGGTCATAGGTCAAAAGAGTGTAAAAGATCCTCAAAGAATGAATTTGCATGGAATTATGAGCAAGACAATAAAAACATGAAGAAAATCATTAGTCAAGATAATAAATAGGTTTACAAGGAAAAATGTCATATTTTTCCATGAGTGTCAAGGATTTGATCATATTTAAAAGTTTTGTAATATCTTCATCATGAGACCAAATGATCAGGTCCACAAATAAATTAATAAAACTATAAGTAATAATAATATGTCTCAATCACAAGGTATGTACAATCTAATAAATCTAATTTGTTTCAAATATCATGAGAGAGGTCAAATAGTAAGGTTCTACAAGAATGATCAATATTCTACTTCAAAGATTAATCTTAACATGAAGAGAATGATGTTGCACCCAACATCCCCTCTTTCCATAGGAAATGGGTACCCACCTTTTTTATTATGGTCTTGATTTTGGTGTTTTAGAATTGACACTATATATATTTACGGACTTGGATTTAATTTTTTGGATTTTTGAAGTAGATCCTTCAAGAATTTATCATGGACAAATGTCTCATAAAGTAGACCCTTCATATTTTTATTATAAATGAAGTACGGGATTTTGTACCCTCTTTGCCCTTCTTAACCAAATCCTTTAGAAATTTCATTTGAAATAATTTTCACCATTCATGCCCAATGCACCTATCCTCTCCACTTTATATAACCTACCCTTTAGGATTTTGGAAGTGACCCTTAAGTGTATGATAATACCCTTTGAGAAATCAAACCAATCCTTTTAGCATCTATGAAGTAGACCCTTCGAACACTCATTTCCATGAAGTTGATCCTTGAAAGTCTTTCCCATAGACCCTTTAAGACCATCCCAGCTAGCCCTCTTGCCTTTCCATATTTTACTTCTCCACTCCCCTTTGACATTTTATTATAGGGCACATACCCTTCAAGTCTCTTGAAAATTACCATTTGTAATTTCAAAACATTCATAATTACCCTTCAGATTATTCCTTCATAACTTCCATTTCAGGACCCTTTAGTCATTTCTTTGGAACTTACATTTTGGGCATTTTTGTCTAGTGAAAAATCTCTGAATAAATTCTTCTGAAGGACACTTCCCTTTTGAAACTACTGAACCTACCCTTTAGAATTATGCCAAAGTATCCCTCAATGTGGTCACTTACCCTTCAAAACCTTTTATCCTAGAAATTCTATCTTCAACCCAATTTCCTATAAACATGGTACCCAAATGAATTATACCCTCTAATTTAAAGTCACATACCCTTCAAAATTTTTGAAGTTCCCCCTTAACCATAGGGAAATACCCCTTCAGGATATCAAATTTACCTTTTAAGGATTCTGAAGTAGACCCTTTGGGACTTGTGTCATAGACCAAAGTACCCTATAAAGTGGACCCTTCAAATCAGAATTACCCTTTAGGGAAAGTGAAAAGGTCCTTTAACTATGAAAATTAACCCTTCAAAATTAGTGTTTTGGATCCCTCACCATGATGATATATTTCCTTAGAGAAATTATCGTAGACATTTTGTTCAAAATAATTCCTTAAAATAAATAGTCCACCAGCATTAACCCAAACATATTTCCACTGATATTAATCTAAGTACCTTAACTTTTAACCATGTCTCATTTTACTCTAAACTAAGGTAAAATATTTCCTATTAAAATTAGTAAAGACCCCTGCCAACCTGAGTTAACAAATTTGATTTAAAAGGTTTAAGTAAGTGTTCCAAATTTATGTCACATGAACTAGTATATAATGCAGGATATTATATAGGTGATATGTATCCATTAGAGTCATCATTTTCACTCATGATATCTTTATATCAAAGTATCCTTGTCTTCTATCATCACATAAGGGCCCTAGTTTCTATTTTCAAAGAGCATACATTAGATTGCAAGTAAGGTAGATCTAAGTCAATCATGTTGGTATATGGGTATATGTAGTAGGTAGAATATTGAACAAAGAAATCACAAATGCATAGCCATGGCATCCTCATCAAGGTCATCATGTGGAACTAATCCTTCCTCTGCATTATCAATTAAGGATTCCATAGACTTTAAGGACACTATATTTGATGCAAAGATATTTGAGAACAAATATCAAAATTACTCACAAGTTTAGGATGTTATCCATTTAGTGGATGATTTTTCAATGGATGATGAAACGAATATAGAAAAAAAGATATTTTTTAGATAATTACTAGCTTATAAATTTTAAA
The DNA here is from genome assembly GCA_037957365.1 of Torreya grandis. Lineage (NCBI taxonomy): Eukaryota > Viridiplantae > Streptophyta > Pinopsida > Cupressales > Taxaceae > Torreya > Torreya grandis. The sequence goes on from JARHVA010003083.1 coordinate 255,784, forward strand.
GGTTGCATTTAATTGGCACCAAACCAGAGGTCATGCCATGTATTGACCTTCTAATGGATTAATTTTTCATAGGTAAGATATCACAAGATGCATATTTTATTTATTATCATGGTGATACAATAGTCATGTGCATCTCCAGAGATGATTTCCAAAGGTATTTGTCTCTCACCATAATAAATACCTACTTTTAAAAGAACACCCTGGTGTAGTTTGAAAAGGAAATGAGCCTCTAGGGAGCACTACAATCATGGCTGATACCTAATGAAAACATGATGTGGAAAGGGAAGTAGTCAAGTGGATCATTATTGATTGATAAATTTGATATGGGAATATACATAGGTATAGATCTACTAAATATATTATATGGTATGCCCAAAATTCATTTTGTAAATTTAGATTGTGTACCCTTACTCTATATGATGCTATCACATAATATTACTTATGCCCTAGGGGAGATAGTTAGTTTCATGATAAGGGAATAAATTTTGTAGAAGGATAGACATACTACTCCTATAGGATATTTATATATGATTTTGTATCTAGTTGATGTGGTCATGGGTATGTGTTATAAAGACCTAGGCTATTTATGGTCCCTAGTCACATATTGCATTACGAATAGAATATGACACCATAACCAATTCATGGAAATCTATGCTTACCAGATGCACGTGGTAAGAATTTGTGAATATTTTTATCCCTAGATATGTAAATCTATATATGGATCCCCAATTCCATGTATTGGAAGAAACATTGTAAATAACTTGACTAGGAAAGGTGATTACTTCTTATATCTAAACATCACAATCATATTTGTTTGAGGCAATAAGGTGGTGCCCTTATGTCATAATGGTTTTGGGTAATATCTATCAAATATTGGTAGATTATTAATTGAGAAAATTAAGTCATGTTGAAATATATTTATGAATGTCAACAACTTGTATGTCCTACCTACTATTGATGTGAGTTTTTTGCCCTAGAGTAGAATTTATCTCTATAGAGATCTTGAAACATTAGTGGTTACCTTGTTATAATTGTGGCATACATAAAAAACACATCAATAGTTTCATTGGTGTTATAAGGAGGGCCTTGAGTTTCTTCCCAATAATAGAGGTTAGTCCTTGAATAGAGTTATACTAGAGTCACCCAGGAGAGTAACCAAATCTAGTTCTCAAGATGGGTTATTAGTAGCACCTTTAGCAAGCCATAAGAGACCTTGGATTATGACAATAGCTCCAACTCAGAATAATCCACCTCCACTAAGGCACTCTTCACCTATAAGGAACCCTTTGTTTACTAATTATCCAATGGCCTAACAACAACCCTAGTTAGCTAGATCTTCCATTGCCATTCACGGGGATGTGCATGATTTACTTTGGAACAATAAAAGGTATTCTCCCTTAGGACCTAGGACTGTAGAAGAACATATTAAATATATTAAATCCACTTTAAGGTTAGTGAATATAGTTGATGAATATGTTTCATGTTGATTGTTTCCATTTACATTAATGGATTATGTTTATGATTAGTATTTGAATCTAACCAAGAACTCCATCACTAATTAGGGAGGTTATTAGATGGATTTTATTGCATAGTTTGGGTAGGTAACTAATCCCAAACTAGTGTATGAACACTTCATTATCATTAAGAGAGACCCAATGAACCCATCTATGCTTTCAAAATAATATGGTAGAAGATGTATAATTGGTTGACCCCAGGGTACAAACCACAACTAACACTAGCACTAGAGATGTACAAAATTGATTTGGACCCCATCATCACCATATTATTGAGGAGGGCACCTTCTACCAATACCTTTACATTTATGTTTGAATAAGCCATCAATATTGATAGACAACTCAATCCCAAGACACCAGGAGTCCTCAACCTCAATACTAGAATCCCAATGCTTAATATGATACCATATGTAAAGTAAAATGTTCCATCTTACTATAAAAATTAGTTTTATATGCTACCCCTACTGGCATAGATGGTACAACAAAGTTTCAAATAATTTAATAATCACATGAAAGAAAAGAATTACCTATAGAACCAATAAGAAACTACATTTCCTATGGATGTTTTAAAAGGTACAGGCTCCATGAAAGCCAAATTAGATTTTATCTAGAAGATGGTTTACAAATTGAGTAATGATTTTTAGAACATGTAATGAAAGTTGGGCAACATTAACACTCATATATGTAACCCAAGTAATAGGTTCCCAAGATATAATATACCATTTAACAAGCTTGTAAATAATGCATAGCCATTAGGTAAACTTCCAAAAATCAACATTACTAAGACCACTCTCTCAAATTGGTATAGAATGCATAATATGTCTTGGCATGGTGAGTTGGACTGTGTTGAGTTTTGTACAGTGTTAAAAATCTTCAAAAGGGAAATAACTAGATAAGATCAAATGAACAATCTACCACAATTACATTAAGACCCAGGTTTAGCTATCATAGCCATGTTTTTATAGACTCATAAATTTTCCTTTCCAAAAGAAAATGATAATGAACTAAAGGTTAATTTATAATAAGTTCATTATTTTTCATAGTTATAGAGGGGGGTGTATAAATTAATGAACAAACATTCTTTTACCACCTTAACTCCTGTAAACACCACATCAATTCCACCTGATCCAAAGGTAGATAACAATCCCCCCTCTAAATGGGAGTGACTCATTTCCAAGTAATGATAAACTGATGAAATCATGGGGATACAACATCATGGAAGATATGAATAAAATAAAGGCAAATATCACTCTTCATGAGTTAGCTCAAATCATAGATCAGAAGGAGTTACTATGGAGATCCATCATTAGAAAGACTCCTATGGAGAAAACTAGGGTAGCTTCAAACAAACCCAAAGAAGAAAAATTAGTTGATACCAATGTCATCTATAAGATTAATCTTGAGGTACCACACTTTTTACTTACCATAAAAGCATTAGATAAAAACATCCATAATTATTTGGTCAATTCTGTGGCATCGACTACTGTTATGTCTACCTCTATATGTAAAAGGCTTGAGCTTACTCCTAGTCCTTCAAAGATATTAGTTTCTTAGCTAGATAAGATAATAGTGCTAGTAGTGGGAGAATTAAACAATTTACATATTTAAGTAGCATCAAATCTAAGAGTCTAGATGAATATTGATATCCTAGTAGTGGAGATACTAAAAGGTTGTAGATTGTTATTAAGTAGAGATTGGTCCAAAATGCTTAATGGATACCTTTTTATAGATTTTTAACACATTTGGCTATCATGGAGAGGATTTGAAAATATGATCCAAATTGATATGGAGACCAAAATTAATTATTTAATAATTGAATACAATGTCAAGAATGAAGAGGTAAAATATGATTCTCCCTCATTAGGCATCTACACTTCTACCACACATAGTTCATTATAGAACATAGAACCTGAAGGATCAAACTAGTTGTGGATAATGTATCTTGATGGATCTAAGTCCTAACAAGGATCAAGTATAGGAATTGAGTTAATTAATCTTTAAGTCAAAAGATTCTTGGTTGCTTATAGATTGTATTTTCCTTGTACCAACAATAAATCTAAGTATGAAGCTCTAATCTTAGGATTGCAATTCAGATTAAAGAACAATGTAAAATAAATAAAAGTGTTTAAAGACTCTAACCTGGTAATTCATTAGATAAGGAAAAAATAACATTTTAACTTATCTTACTTAAAGTGGTATAAACACTGAGTGTGGGATCTACTCAAAATATTTGAAGATTTCAATATAGTAGCACTCCCAAGATAACAAAATTAGGCTATTAACTCACTAGCTGCCATCGCTACTAATTTGAAGCCATTTCAAGAATCCAAGGTGAATAGGTTTTCTATTGAACTCATCCCTTGCCCCTCTATTGTAGATGATGTTGATAATTTTTAGGTTTTTGATGATGAACAACATATCATTAAGATATTGATGAACTTTGGGGATTTTAAGTCTGTAATCATTGATGACAAGGATGTCCATCACTTCTATCAAGAAAATACAGTCAAGAAAGGTATCCTTCAACTCATAAAGAATAGGTATTAGTGGGTTTAGTCTCTTTTAAAAGGTTATTTGACTTGGATCCCCAGGGGCAATAGCTCAAGCAACCCAAAGTTAGCAAATCAGATTTTAGGAAAGAGAATATAAGAGATGAGCATAATCCATGTTACATCAACGTTGGCCTCAGTTGTACTCCTAGGGATATGAAAAAAAAATCTCAATACCAAGATGTCCTTGCCTAGACATATGAGGAATTAAAAGTATATAAATTGGAGGTCATCACTCATACCATTCCTCTAAATCAAGATCATAAACCATTTAGATAGAGGTAAAGATTAGTAAATCTAATTTCGGAACTTCTTATTCAGAAAGAGGTGGAGAAATTTATAAATGCCAAAATTATTTTCCCCATATGGAACTTTATTTGGGTGGGTAATTTAGTCTTAGTAAGGTAGAAGAATAATTAAATTTGATTATGTGTTGACTTCAAAAATTTGAAAAAATCTTTTGAAAAGGATAATTACCTACTACCATCACTAGATGAGGTAATATAGATTATGAGTGGCTCTAAAATGATGTCATTCTTAGATAGATGTTTAGGTTACAATTAAGTGTTAATACAAGTATAAGATATAAGGAAGACTATGTTTACCATAAAATGGGGGACTTATGCATATAAAAGGATGCCATTCATCCTGATCAATTGGGGGATACCTTTCAGTTCATCATGGATCATGCCTTCAAGGGATTGATGGGAAAATACATAATCATTTACATGGATGATCTCATGGTATTTTCAAAGAATAGAAGAGATCATGTAACCCACCTTCAGTCTATATTTGAGTAGTGTAGGAAATTTAATGTTTCACTAAACCCAAAGAAAAGCATATTTAGAGTTACATAGGGCAAAGTGTTATGACACATCATCATAGAGGATGGAATTACTATTGATATAGATAGGGTTTAGGTGATTTTAAAGTATCAACTACTCAATAGAAAAAAGGAACTAAAATCATTTTTGGGAAAATTAACTTCGTTAGGAAGTTCATTTCAAGATTCTTTAAAAATTATCAAGCCTTTGAATGCCATGCTCAAGAAAGATGCTAAGATAGAGTGGACATCCAAGGCCAAAAAGTATTTTCAAGATATTAAATAATCTATATCATAGGCTCTAGTCTTAATCAGTCTTAACTTTACAAAGGATTTCTATCTATACTCTACTTTAGAACATATGATTACTAAAATTATCACTCAGAAGAAGGATGAGATGGAACATTCCATCACCTTTATGAGCACCAATTTGAAAGACACTAATATTTGATATTCTATGACTAACAAATAGTTTTTTGCCCTTGTTAAAGGAGTGAATTTTTTTATACATTATATCTTGATTAATAAACCATCACTATTATACTTAATCCTATTGTTAAGCTCACCATATCATAGATTGAGCTAGGAGAGTGTTAAGGCAAATGGATTGCCAGTCTCATAGATTTAAACATAGAGATCTAACTTACAAAGGTTGTCATAGGATAACACATTATTTAGCTAATAACTGACCTGGATCCTTGTATCAATATCAAAGAGGTATTCCAAGCCCAAGTATCTAAAGGTGAATGGTATGTAGATATAATTTAGTAATTATTAATAAGAACATGTCCCCTAGAATATAATAGAGAAAGGAAAAGATCTTTGAGGCTCAAGGATTCTCAGTACATGATTAAAAATGGAATCCTCTATAGAGGAAACTATGAAGGAATCTATCTTAGATGTGTTGCTACAAAAGAAGCTATAGAGATCCTAGAGAATTTGCATCAAAATATAGGTAGTGGCCATCCTTCAGGGAACACTATATCTCATAATATCTTGAGGTTGGGCTATTATTGGCTAACAATTTTCAAATATGCTCACACACATGTTATAACTTACCATAAATGTCAAATTTTGGCTAAAAGAGAAGTACACCCAACCATGTCATTATAACTAGTTATTAAAGGAAGGCCATTTACCCAATGGGGTTTAAACTTAATTGGCATGGTCAACCCAAATTATTCAATTGGCCATAAATTTTTACTCATAATCACATACTATTTTACCAGATGGACCAAAGCTATCATTATGAGACATTGTAGAGCATAGCATGCAATTCACTTTTTAGAATAAAACATAATAACCTGGTTTGTCACACCCATTAATTTGGTCTATGATAATGGACCTATTTTCATATCAATATAATTTATTGAGTGGGCACATAAAAATATAATCATTATCAAGTTAGATTTAAACTATTACCCTCAAGGAAATAGGTTAGTAGAGTCAATGAATAAAAATTTGATTGATGCAATAAAGAAATTTGTAGGAGACAAGGCTAAAGAATGGCATAAATTATTAAATTATGCTCTTTGGGTAGACCAAATAAGGCACAATTAAGCTCTTGATGCCTCACCTTACTTGCTGGTCTATGGATGCAAGCATGTCTTACCATTCACATTGAAGCTACCCACTTATCAGTTCATTCAATACTACATGGTGCCTAGTGATAGAGATGAGTCAAGACTATTGGATATAATTGAGATGAAAGATTATAGGAATGAGGCATTATAAATGTTTAGAAAACATCAAGACCTAGTTAAATTATGGTTTGATAAAAGAGCAAAGGTTAAAGCATTCATGATTTTAGACCTAATGCTACTATGGGTTAGAGCCCATGAAAAGAAAGGACAACATGACAATTTTACCCTATTATGGATTGGACCTTGTCATATTTCAGAGATCATAGATGATAATGCATTCTGACTAAAAGACGTTCAAGGTAATGAACTAACATATCTGGTAAATAGATAATTTTTGAAGCATTATTTCAAGGCTATTCCATCTATAGATATTAATGATTAAGGATAATCAAGATAAGTTTAGATTAGGAGTAGATTAGATTCCCTAAATTATAGATTAGACTTTATCACTTTTAGAATTAGGTTTCTTAGATCAAATTTCATCACTTTTTCAATTTAGTTATTTTGTGCTTTCTCAGATAACCAGAATTATGTTTATTCTATTTTGACCAGTTTGAAATTAAGACCATCAGATGTTTAAACTAATGAAAGAGGGGAACTAAAGTTGTGGAATTTTGTATTGGATCACAAGTGGGATGTATCCTTGATCTTATTTGGGTATTATAACAAATGTAAGTAATCATGCATTATTTTGAATGATGTCATAGTTGAATACATTTACTAGGCATGTTGGAAGTTGCTATCAGAGTGTTTTATAGAAATTTATAAAGTTTTCCTATTTAAATAGATCAAACACACTCATCACCTAAAACCTACTATAAATGATAATTATAGGTCTAGATTTTGTTGGCAAGGATGTCTTAGTAATGATTTGTCTTACAATTTTACCAGCTCATTGGGGTTCTATTTCTTCTCTTATATATACAATAAAAGAAAATGATGTTGAGTTTAAAGAGAAAAATAAAATCTAAAGAAAAAAGAATCACATGTTGAAATAAATTCAATGTAACATGCATCACGATCTAGTAAAGGGGAAATTATGAAGTGAGAAGAAAAGGAGCCCAAGGTACCTCTATTGAGGCTATGAATGCTTGGCTAGTACTAGAGAAATGCCTGAGCCTCCCTTGTTTTTATGAACTATAATAGATATTGGAAAAAGACCTATAACCACATTAAAACCTTAGAAAAACTCATCACAATAGGGGTTAAATGAATCTCACATTCAAACACACACAAATCTAAGAAATTTGAAAGCAAGGATGTTATGTAAATCTACTTAGAAGTCTCTTTCATGTTTTTGACTAAAATATTATTTTGTGGCATACTTCAAGATTGATTTGTGTTTCCAAGCCAAATTTACAGGTTGTTGAATACTCAAGATTATTCCCCCTATGATTCACCATTTTTTGCACCCAACATCCCCTCTTTCTATAAGAAATAGGGACCTACTTTTTTATTACGATCTTGATTCTGGTGTGGTAGCATTGACACTATATATCTTTATGGACCTGGATTTACATTTTTGGATTTTTGAAGTAGATCCTTCAAGACTTTGTCATGGACAAATGTCTCACAAAGTATACCCTTTAGATTGTCATTAGAAATGAAGTACATTCAGCATTTTTCCTTTTGGATTTTGTCCCATCTTACCCTTATTATCCAAATCCTTTAGACTTTTAATTTGAAAGAATTTTCACCCTTCATTCCCAATGCACCTATCCTCCCCACTTTATGTAACCTACCCTTCCCACTTTATGTAACCTACCCTTTAGGATTTTGGAAGTGACCCTCAATCATATGGTAGTACCCTTCAGGAAATCAAACTAGTCCTTTTAGTTTTTACAAATTAGACCTTTTAAACACTCGTTTCCATGAAGTTGATAATTTAATGTCTTTCCCACAAACCCTTCAAGACCCTCCTAGATGGCCCTTTGACCTTGTATTTTAGGGCACATACCCTTCATGTCTCTTGAAAATTACCATTTGTCATTTTGGAACATTCAAAATTACCCTTCAGACTATTCCTTTGAAACATCCATTTTGTGACCCTTTAGTCATTTCTATAAAAAAATTTGTTTTGGGAATTTTTGTTAAATGCAAAATCTCCAAATAAATTATTTCAAAAGACACTTCCCTTTTGTAAATCTTGAACCTACCCTTTGATTTCACCCTAGACATACCCTTCAGACATATGCCAAAGTACCCTTTGGTGTGGCCACTTACCCATCAGATCTTTTTGTCTCAAATCTTCTATCTTCAACCCAATTTCCTTAGAACATGGTACCCAAAGGAATTCTACCATCTAATTTAAAGTAACATACCCTTCAAAACATTTGAAGCACCCTCTTAACCATATGAATATACCCCTTTGAGACTTGTGTCATGGACCAAAGTGACCTATGAAGTAGACCCTTTATATCAAAATTACCCTTTGAGATAATTTAAAAAGTATTTTAACTACAAAAATTAACCCTTCAAAATTAGTGTTTTGGATCCCTCGCCATGACGATATATTTCCTTAGAGAAATTGTCATGGACATTTTGTTTGAAATAAATCCCTAAAATAAATAGTCCACAAGCATTGACGTAAACATATTTCCATTGATATTAGTACCTTTACTTTTAATCATGTCACACTTTTATCCAAACTAATTTAAAATATTTCCTGTTAACATTAGTAAAGACCCCCGCCAACTTGAGGTAACAAATTTCAATTGAAGGGGATAAGTAAACATTGTAAATTTATGTCACATGAACTGGTATTTAATGTAAGATCTTATATAGGTGATACACAACCCATTAGAGTCATCATTTTCACTCAATCTATGTTTTTATCAACGTATCTTTGTCTCCCAACAGCACACAAAATCCCCAATTTTTATTTCAAAAGAGCATACAATAGATTGCAAGTAAGCTAGAGGTAAGTCAATCATGTTGGTACATAGGTACATGTAGTAGGTAGCATATTGAAAAAGCAAACATGAATTCATATATGTGGTTTCCTCATAAATGTCATCATGAGAAACTAATCCTCCCTCTACATTCTCAATTAAAAATTCCACATAGTTCAAGGACACTCTATTTGATGTAGAGATATTTGATAACAAATATCAAAAATACTCACAACTTTGGGATGTTATCGATTTAGTGGATGATGAAATAATGATATAAAATAATATATTTTTTAGAGAATTAATATCTTACAAACACCAAATATTTCATTTCACTTCTACCAAACCATAGGTCATTCCATTCATTGACCTTCTTAGGGATTTAAATTTTGTAGGCAAGATATCATAAGATGCTTATTTATTTCATTATTATGGTGATACATTAATTGTGTGCATCTCTAAAAATGATTTTCAAAGGTATTTGTCTCTCACCATACTAGATGGTTGATTTGACAACCACACCTTGGTGTAGTTCAAAAAGGAAATGAGCCTCTAGGGAGTACTAAAATCATGGTTGTTGCATAATGAAACCATGATGTGGAAATGGAAGAAGTCAAGTATACTGTTGTTGATCGATAAATTCAAGATGGTCATCCACATAGGTATGGCTCTACTAAATAGATTATATGGTATACCTAGCATTCATTTTTAAAATCTAGATTGGGTACCCTTGTTTTATATGTTCCTATCACATGATGTTGCTTATGCCCTAGGGGAGATAGTTTTAGGCTAAGAGAACAAATTTTTCATAAGGATAGATGTCTTACCCATGCAGGAGATTTCTATATGATGTCATATCTAGTTGATGCAGTCATGGGTATGTGTTATAAATACCTAGGTCATTTATGGTCCTTAACCACATACTGTATTAAGAATATAATATGCAACCATTACTAATTTATGCACATCTATGCCTACCAGAGGCACATGGTCAGAATTTGTGAGGATTTGTATCCCTAGATATGGAAATCTATCTATGGCTCCCTAATACTACCTATTAGATTAAACATTATGAAAAACTTGATTGCAAGGGGTGATTACTTCATGTATCTAGACATCATAGTCATATTGGTTTGGGTAAATAAGGTGGTACCCCTATGTCTTCCCAAGTATGTGCCTAATAAGATAGAAAAGAAAGAGATAACTTTCCATCTATGGAATAGCACATATGAAAACTTGGAAAGACAAAATAAGGGTTTCTTATTTGGGTGTCTTTAAAAACATTGGTAAGATAACATACACCATGAGGAAACATCTTGGTGATGTTGTAATAAAGTAGAACCAATATGGTTTCCCCACAATGTTGTGTAGAGATTAGGACCCCCATGGGTGCATCCAACAAAACATTCATGGATAAAACATTCCTTATTACCACCAACCTTACTATTATGATTTTGTCTTTTTAAATCCTATAATCCATGAGGAAGTATTAGAGTGTGAAAACATATTTATTTTACAAAAAGATCATCTAAGGATGATCTAACTAGATCCCAACATATCCAACAAGGAATTGGGAAAATTAACATCCCTTTTTAAAGGGTGGAAACATTCAAACTTCTAGAATAGGTAGTCTTATGAGCAAGGAGCTTCTTCTTCTCAAGGACCCCCTTGAAATTAAAACTAAAGATAGTCAAGAAAGAGCATAAGATTATGGAATCAAGTGTGGAAAGAAGAGGATATAAAGGAAACCCCATTAATTTAATTTCCAATGAAGAGGATAGGTAGGGTGCTAACACCACTCTAGTTTCCATGACTACCCCCAATGTGTCTCATATTTCATCAATTGGGGTAGCCAATACACAAGCAATAATCCCTTCCTTCCATGACTCTCTGACTTGCAGGAATGATCCATTGGTTTATGTTAGGAAACTAAGGACCCCCATAGGTATCCCAACAACACATGTATCCATAGGATTTCCTATGCCACCTCCCAGCTTGCAATCATAAGGAGATGAAGCAACCATTCAAGATTGGGTAGAGGAATTAGATAAGGAGGCTGAATTGGAAGAAATAAAGGCTCTTAGTCTTTAGGGTACTCCCATTGAGCCATAAATTTAAGGTAACTCGGCCCTCCCTACCTTTTCTTTAGCCTCAATTTCTATTTTTGATGTACCCATCTCCATTGTAGAAGTCCCCTCCACCTCATCCACTCCTTCCATTGATCCCTCCACCACCTCCACTACATCTTTTCCCACAATCATCCCTTTTGTACCTACTAGTATTGCTATTGTGAGACTTCACAGAAAGAACAAATCATCTAGGAAGGTGAAAAATTATTTGGCCACACCTTAATTAGACATTTAATCCACACAAATCACCCTTCCACTCCCCACTTCCACTTCTACTAAGAAAACCACTAAAACTAGCACAAATAGGGGAAGGAAGGCAAAGCCACATATTGCGGTAGTCCATCCACTTCCTCAAATTGGAGGAGTGGAATGGTGTAAGAATATATGCCTTTCCATAATATATGAATTGACAAGGGAAGCTAAGAAGAAAAGTAGAGAAGAGAAGGGGGATCTAGAATAGGAATTTATTGTCACAACCTCTAATATACCTAACAATATCCCACCCTAGACCATGGAATTAAGGCAATAAGCTTCACAAAGGCCTAGTTACAATATAACTAAGTTACCTTTCATAACTACCTTGTTTGATCATCCCATTGGATCCATCCAAAGGGTCAAGAAAAGGAATCTTGAAGATGACCAAGGAACCAATGTCATCCTTGAATAATGAAAGATAATATTCTCCCTCATAAAGTGGTAGGATAGATATCATGGAGAATATATGTACGAGGAAAATCTCTCAAACATGGATCAAGTGATTAAGGATGCAATAGTATCTATCCATGAAGGGAAAAAAAATAGCTCATCAAGATATGTAAGAGGAAGTATAGGAACTATAGGCATAAATTGGTAAAAGAATAGTCAAGTACAGTGCATGTTATTATAATTATATAATTTGAGGTAAGGTAGGCTTCCTTAAAATGCTAACACTCCTTGGAGGCCATGAAATTCATGAAAGCCAAGATGGCACCTCATATGAGCTAGGCTAATCAACTCTATAGCTCCCTATCCAAGGATAACACAAGGCTCAAAATTTTAGTTGCCTTTATAAGTTACTCACTATATAGTCACCTTGATCTAATGACTACATTTGAGGCATCTAATGCCCTGAATCTAGTAGTCATTAGACATGAGGAGGTCAAGGAGTGGTTGAACATGGTTGAAACCATGATTCCAAATTACTAGGCACATAAGGCCCAACTCCTTAAAATTTTGAATGATTTGAAGTAATTTAAAGTGAAAGATTCTATGGGCAAGTTAATTAGTAGAATAAATTTTGATAACATTATCTAAGAGGTGACAAATAGTTTCAAGTGAAGTATTCAAGGCTTGGTGGTGGAGAGTATTGAAGCAGTGCTAAGTAGGGTAAGAAGGAAGGTTCCAAAGGTGTGTATACATATAATACTTTCACACTTTTATTGATTACTAAAACTTTATATCTTGGAGGAACCTACTGAGTCTCAATCTCTTTGAGTGTATGCCTTAAGGGGTGGACTGGGAAAGGGGTGGGCATAACTTTGGTTCTTCATAAGATTGTTTTTCTTTTTACCATTTGTTATCTACACTCTTGCCTCTTAAAACCTTAAACAATATTCCTATCTTTCCTATTTATTCCCACCATTTGTCATGTCTTATCCCTCATTTATTACCTTGTTTCCCTTTTAACCTATTGATAAGCTAGGTCAACCTAGTTAACCTAGCTTATTATGGGGATACTTTGCATTTCCTTGTTGCCTTGCATCCTGGGTGATCTAGCATAAACTTAAGAAATTAGCCTAATAATGTGATAGGTCAACTTAGTTGACCTAGCATAGCTAATCGGTCCAAAATTATTTACGGTGAGATACTACTATATATACAAGGTCATTCCTTACCATTTTGTAAGAGAGTTAAATTAAGCAAAGAAGTGAAAATGAACATCTTCTTATTGACCATTTTACTTGAGGAATAAATTTTTAGGGTTCAATACTTTAGTTTGGAGCTCCGATCTTGTCTTGTAGATAAGTCATTTAGATGTTTAGGTAGGTCATATAGCCTAGAGCTGATTTATCTTGGTTGTCCTTACAAGCCACAACAATCTCTTGCAAAGCACCATTGGCCAAGGGAGAGGTTGAGACTTGGTAGGTTCATCTTCAAAGGTAAGTACTCCTAACTTTATTTATCCTTTATAAGAGTAGATAGATAATGTATTATGTATTATTCTCTTCCATGTATTAGGATTACATATACATTGACATGAGTATATGTCTCTTATACATGTTTAGTTTAGTTGTTATATACTTGTTTTATTCTAACCCCCACTTTGTGACACAAGCTTTGGTGAATACTAGATTATTTTAATTTTCTTATTATTAGATTAGTTTACTTTCTTGTTTATTATCATAAGTGAATATAGAAACCATAGGAATATTTTAGCGTTGTTGTATGATTGTGTTAGACTATAGACTTTAAAACCTTGCCTAGCATGATGTGTTGTGATAGATGATACAACTGATCCCCTAATCACGTCTAGCAAATCCTCATATTGGTCATGCTCTTGCTTAATAAGTGTGTGTCCTAATAAAAAGTCTAGGTGTTATCTATCTTATCTAATCCAAGATTAATTCTTGTGCACCATGAAATTATGATTGCATACATTCTGGTGAACCCAATGTGAATCAAACCCTTATAAGGTTTATTTCACATATTTTTTATTCATTTTGTCAATTTTTTAATCATATGTTTTGACTTGTTGGTTCAATTCCATTGATCCTTCTATTTTTATCTATTTAAGAATAGGCAATTAGATCAACCAATTTGACCTAACATAGGTTTCCATCACTTTTTAGACTTTTTTTTAGCTTACTAGGATGACCAAGTTGACCTAGCACATTTTAGACCACTTTTAAGTAGATTCCTATTCAGGATTCATAGTGCAAGTTCTAGATTCTAGATTTCTAGATTTGCAATCCAAACAACTTGGTTGACTTGCTTAACACATTTCTAGACATCTATTTCAATCTACTAGATCATCTAGGTCAACTTAGCATACTTTTTTAGCTTTTATAGCAGGTTCTTGTCTCATTTGGTTGACCAACTTGACCCACTTCTATAAATTGGTCTAGTTCTCTCCAAGGTTATAGGTCAGTTACTTGTTTTATTTTCATCTCCAAAACACCAAGGTTAGTTTCTATTTATTTGTTTATACTCTACTCTATACTTTTCTTTCAAAAATTGTAATTTGTTTATGTATACCAATTAGATTGACCAATGTTAGTTTAATTAACTATATATTTCATTTCAATATCTATTTTTATAGACTAGTTATAGGCATATCTCATTTCATTATTTATATTTTTATAAATCCTTTATCTTTTCCTATCTATTATGTTATGTCGGCCATCTTAACTTTACACTATTTTAGACCCTACTTTTTTTGCCTCTATCAAACTGCACTAGGTTAACTTGGTTGACCTAGTAATTTTTGTAACTCGTGTATTAAACTAAGTCAATCAGGTTGACCTAACATAGTTTTTAGGCCTTTTACCCTTTTGTATTATCTTTTACTCTCTAAACTAGGTCAGTTCTATGGACCCTATCTAGCTTTATTATCCCTATTTGCACTAGGTCAACTAAGTCAACCTAGCTTTATTTCTGTTACTTTCTGAATCCTTTGTTTTCTCATCTTTCTTTCCTTCCTCTTTCATTATCAATTTATTATTAGGTGACAAAATTTAATCTCAAATAGTATGCATGATATAATTCACTAATCCTCATAGGGTTTCTCATAGACAAAGTTGAGTTCATTTTGAAAATGCTAATAATGTCCATATTGAAACTCGTAACATGGATTATGGGTTCCCTCATTATACAAATTCATAACATAGTCCTTATTTTCTCTTAGGAAACCAACCTGAGCTAGAGTATACACCCAAAATACTTTTATTTATTAACCAATTTCCCCAATATAAAGGGAAAGATCCATCTATCATTTACTATTTCATGATTAGTGGTTAGGATAATGAACCTCATTCACCACATTCTACATTTTAAAATGGATTTGGTAGTAATAATTTATTTACTTCACAACCTCTTCCTTTAATCATGACCTCTTCTCATACTTCTTCTTCTTTCCTTTCTTCTACCTCTATGCCTAGTATCTCAACTACCATGGCTGGTTCTACATCTAGTGGACCTCTCTTAAGATCCACTATCCTTAATCCTTCCACTAGTTCATTGTTTGCTACCCAAGGCACTCATGATTCTAGTGATTCTTCCTCTTTTCCATTCACCATTCCATCTTTTGCTACACAAGTGGGCTTTGCCACTAGTGCCTCTCATTCTCATCATTTATCTCAAGCTCTCAAAAACACCAATACTTATACACAAGCCACTAATACCAACACCAACTCTTCTAATAATGTTTTTCAAACTCACCAACTTCTATTAAAAAATCTCAATCAAATGAATCCTTTCCAAGCCCATAACACAAACTAAATGATTAGAATGCAAAATCATCTTCAAATGTAACCATAACTAATGGCTTGGGGTAGACATAACCAAAGTGTTCCTCCCTCTCCTCTTTGAGATTCTCAAGGCAATCTTATTTTTCAACCTCCTTTAATCAATAAAACTATCAAGTATGTACAAAATTAAGCTCTCACTACTCAAATTGCTAACATTGATATAGGAGGTATAACACCTAGAATCTCTTATAATGGATCAACTAATCCTTCTCTTCATCTTAAAACATTTAGGATTCTTTATAAAGATTGGGTTAAATTAAACACCTTTGTTGCTACCAAGGTCTTTGCTTAGACCCTCATAAGTGATGCCTTAGATTAGTATAGCCAACTTAGAACTCATTCCGTTACTAGTTTGGAGGATTTAATGAATGCTTTAGTTCAATATTTCCAAACAAATGATCTTACTAGAAATACTTTGGCCTATTTCATCAATTGTAAGAAAAGAAAAAATGAAAGCACCCAAGCAGTTATTAATTGATGGAAGACTTTCTCAAATAAATATGAACACAACATGGCCAGTGATAATCTTTTTCATCTCTTTACAAATGCTCTTTATCCCAAATTATAATATCAAATCCATACCCTTTCTCCATGCACTTTGGAATAATGTATTGATCAAGCTAAATGACAAGATTTATTTATGCATCAATTCAAGCCACCCCAACCTTCCATGGGTTCTCATATATTGCTCAATAATAAAAACCACAATGTTACCAGTAATGGTGTTTTTAATTCATATGACACTGTTCACCATATTCATGTTATTGTTCATAACCTTTCTTAAAAACTAGCTTCCTCTTCTCAATAATTCACTAATCCTCATTTCTCAAAAAATAGAATTCATGTTCATAAACCTATTTCCTTCGATAAATTTCTTAAACATCTATTTAGGCCTCTTCCTCATGAAATTGACCCTACTCATCCTATGAAAACCTATAATGATCCTAGAAAATTTTGTTGGTTTCATACTAGTTGGTGTCATTCTCATGAGACCTATAGATAGCTTCATAATTTAGCTATCTAATTTCTTCATGAACCTAATTTTGACTATGATCCTATCACATGCCAACATCAAAAAGCTGACAAGCATGCATTCAAAGAATACAAAACTCATTATAAATCTCAAGCTTTGAATCAAGAAATAACTCATTTAGTTATTTATAAGGATCCTTTACCTAATTATCAACCTGATCATCAACTAATTCAATAAAACCAAGGCAAGCCCATATCTTCCACCAATAATGTAGAAAGTCTTGTAGAACCAATTATCAAAGAAAATGTGGTTAACATGACTAATATTTGAAGAGTAGTAGATTTCATCTATTCTCAACTTATCTACACCCCATCTCCTTCTCAAGAATAAAGTGTTATCCAATATTATTCTCTAACTCATTTAAATGAGTTAGGAAAAGAATATCTTATAACCTTTGATGAAGATCTAATTTATGATTCTCCTTTGGATAACACATCCCATGCTATTTATACCACTCTTCCATCATTTTCTCTTTCCAATATTAATCAACCTTCTATTAATACCTCTTCTACTCTTTAAGATCAACTTGAACCTATTAATTCATCATCTCAACATGATTTACAACCATTTTCTAAACCTTGTCATTCTTATCAACACACATTTTGATGCTCTTTTGCTCCTACCTTTGAAGACCTCCTTAACCATTATGCACCTATATCTAACAACCTTCTCATGGGTTATGATGAGTTGGATCCCATTGCATAACTCACTAATATCCCTTCTCAAATTCCATTTCTTGAACTGATGAGGACATCTCCCCATCAATATAACTATCTTATGTAACTATTACTTGAGATGAATGTCCCTCATCCTCCCTTAACAGGATGAGAGGTAGCCCTTTCTATTTCTAAGCATGATATTTTACAAAAATGTGAACAAATGTCCATCAATGTTAATGAAACTATCAACACTTATCTTTCATTAAAATTTCCCATCACATTTATAATTCTTGATGAGATTTTACTTCATGTAGATGATCCTCCCCTATTTATTAGCATCCAAATCGGTGATATCCAAGTTAAGCATGCGTTGATTATGCTATTACTTGTGTTGCTTTTCTTGATTTCATTAAAACCCTTGCATATTTCAAATGAAATATTAAGTCCACATGTAGCACTTGCCAAGGATATGTTAAAAGGTAAATGCCTCCTCTTGGGTGTGTGTGTCTTCCCATTACTATCCCACCTATATCCATTCATTTGAAGGTGATGATATTTACATTTCCTCATTCTTATAACATCTTTCTTAGTAGGACATGGACTCATTGTATGTGAGATGTTGCCTCTTTCACCTACCAATGCATTAAATTACCTCATAATGGATCCATTTATAGGATTCAAGAGATACTAATGCTTATAATTTTGAACAATTGCAAGATTTTGGTGTCTTTAAAATTCTTACTCTTGAGCCTTTACCAAGAATTCTATTTCATGAGTCGTATCATCCAAATTTTCATATCAAATCAACTAGACGATACAATAAACATCCCGAGATTATTGGTAATATTCTTCTCAACCTTTTACACTTTGATGATGATGACCCTGATGATATTAATCTTAAGATCAAAAATTTTGATTTCACACCTCGTCTCATCTCACAACTTCATGCTTCATTACAACCTCATTCTCATAAATCTCTTTGAAATGACATTATTATAGTCTTATCAAAGACTGATCATTATATTCACCATGATTCTTCTAATGACAAAGTTATTCTAACTTATGTCATTGATCTTCATTTTCCTAATTATGATGATGGCTATTCCTTAGATGATCTTTTATTAGGTGGTCTTATCCAGGCCCACGATGCCAAGATTATGTGTTATCATTCTTATTTACTTGAGGATTTTCATGCATCCTCTCATGCTCCCACTTTTGTAGTTCTTGATTCTTGTATTTTTCCTCT
Organism: Torreya grandis; assembly: GCA_037957365.1. Lineage (NCBI taxonomy): Eukaryota > Viridiplantae > Streptophyta > Pinopsida > Cupressales > Taxaceae > Torreya > Torreya grandis. The sequence goes on from JARHVA010003083.1 coordinate 274,776, forward strand.
TTTTCATAGAGTAGTGATGGCACCAACACCACTAGTTTTTTAGGAGCTTCATAAGACTATGATCATAGATTGTGTTATGACTGGCCCTTACCCTTTTTTTAGGTTCCCTAATTACTATAATTGGTTTAATTTTGAGGTTATTACTACCCTTATTAGACCTTATATTGATCCTTCTCCTCTCATAGTGGAACTTGTGTCAAAACTAGTTATTATTGCTTCTTGCAC